>JAODAL010086748.1:0-10147 GCA_025379985.1 Phyllomedusa bahiana | reverse complement strand
ATTTTCTGAAGACCTCTTTGATGACAAAATGCGGTTGGGGTCAGAAGGCATGTTAAAAGATCAAGAGGCCAAAGAGGCAAAAATCCCGGGCGGTCGGCAACGCCTTGCAGTCCCTCTTGCTTGTAGCCTGCAGCTCTTGGATGCATAATGTCAGGACGACGAAGTCACCTGTGTTGATGATGATGATGACGATATTGCAGACTCCTTTTTCCGGCACTTTTTAAATGTGGGGGTCATGCAGGTTTGGGGCTCATGCTGTGGCCCAGGACAGGTATAGTCAATGTCCAGTGAAACTAAAATTGTGGTTGAAAGACTCCTATTTCCGGCACTTTTTAATCTGTGGGTCAGACAGGTTTAATGGTCATACTGCGGTACAGGACAGATATAGTTAATGTCCAGTTCAACTAAAATGGTGGTTGAAAGACTCCTTTTCCCAGCACTTTTTAATCTGTGGGTCAGACAGGTTTAATGGTCATACTGCGGTACAGGACAGATATAGTTAATGTCCAGTTCAACTAAAATGGTGGTTGAAAGACTTCTTTTCCCGTCACTTTCTAATTTGGGGTCAGACAGGTTTAATGGTCATACTGCGGTCCAGGACAGGTATAGTTAATGTCCAGTTCATGTAAAATGGTGGTTCAAAGACTCCTTTTTCTTGCACTTTTTAATCTGTGGGTCAGACAGGTTTAATGGTCATACTGTGGTACAGAACAGGTATAGTCAATGTCCAGTTCAACTAAAATGGTGGTTGGAAGACTCCTTTTCCCAGTACTTTTTAATCTGTGGGTCAGACAGGTTTAATGGTCATACTGCGGTACAGGACAGATATAGTTAATGTCCAGTTCAACTAAAATGGTGGTTCAAAGACTCCTTTTCCCGGCACTTTTTAATTTGGGGGTCATACAGGTTTAATGGTCATACTGCGGTCCAGGACAGGTATAGTCAATGTCCAGTTCAACTAAAATGGTGGTTGAAAGACTCCTTTTCTTGCACTTTGTAATTTGTGGGTCAGACAGGTTTAATGGTCATACTGCGGTCCAGAACAGGTATAGTCAATGTCCAGTTCAACTAAAATGGTGGTTGGAAGACTCCTTGTCCCAGTACTTTTTAATCTGTGGGTCAGACAGGTTTAATGGTCATACTGCGGTACAGGACAGTTATAGTTAATGTCCAGTTCAACTAAAATGGTGGTTGAAAGACTCCTTTTTCCAGCACTTTTTAATCTGGGGTCATGAAGGTTTGGGGCTCATGCTGCGTTCCAGGACAGGGATATTCAATGTCCAGTTCAAGTAAAATGATGGTTCAAATCATACTGCCTTCTGGCACTTTTTAATTTGTGGGTCATGCAGGTTTAAGGGTCATGCTGTGGTGCAAGACAGGGATAGTGAATGGTCTGTGATTTTTTTTTCTGTGGCTTTTATAACCTAATTGTCTTGCCTAAGATGTAGCACGTATACAGTTTGCTGTTGTGGATGTTAATTCCAGCTTCTCCATCCCTGTTTGGGTGTAAGAATGAAGGTGTTGTTCCTCTCCCATAGACTTTAATGGTCATCGGCGATAATCTATTATCGACTATTGGATATCTTATTGATAATTGCCGATATCAACTATCGACCCGATGACGATAGTCAACGTAATCGCTCATCACTATTTATATGCTACGCACTGGCAATGTTGAAGGTAAGAAGTGGTCATAATGATAGTGGTCAGCAGTGTATTATAAAATTGCATTACTCCTGCATCTAGTATATAATGAAAAAATCTGATGTTTCTAATGCACACTTTAATTAGATTGTGAGGGCCTGTCTACCATAGAAAATGTGTGTATGCCCCTCACAATTTAATAACAAACCCATTTTGATATCCTGTATACTAGATGTAGCCATAAGGCAATGTGAAAAAAAGTATATATTTAGGTTTGATTGTATTCTGGTGTCTGCAGAGTGGTGTTGTTTGTTTCTGTGTGTTTAAAGCATGATGGAAACCTGATGGACCCAATAAAATCAATGGGGTCTTTTGGGCACCATTTCTGTTCATCATGTAACAGATTCAATATCCCCATTATATCCATTGTTCTGCTCCTGCAATGGGTCAGAACAAGGTAAAACATGACATAGATATGGTTTAGTACATATATCTGTAACAACTGCATTTACTTCAGTTTAAATGTATGCACATATTTCAGTTTCCATTCCCATCTTATTCATGGTGTATTCTGCATTGCTCATTTTATAAAGCTTTAGTAATAAATCCTCTTTGAACATTGTTGGTCACCTGGGAGGTATCTTGTGAATCTCTGCACTGTATTCTACTTGAGATCTATGTCTAACAAAGTGAGAAACCATTGGAATAAACACACTGAACTGTTCACCAGGGAACAAAGCAGAGAAGCTTTGTTTTTTAAAATGCTATAGGGTACAGGAGGCTTTGGCATTTTTACAATTATTAGATAACAAGCCAAATAGAGGGAACATATAATATCAGGACACAAAAGTCCTTTCTAAAGCTCACAATGAGTAAATAGAAACCCCCCAAAATTCTTCAGACAACCCCTTCAAGGCGGACATACAGCAATAATATTGTAATATACACCTTAGTGAGTGAAATCCAAATTTCTCATTTGTAAAAAAAAAAAAAAATGAAAGAAGTGCACAGAAAGATTTTTAGAGCTAACACAGCTAAAATAACTTGAACAGTTTGCCCAGGGAATCACAAGTTATCTGTCTACAGAAAGAACTTGCTAGCTAATAAATCTTGCTTTGGCACAAACTCAAGCAGTGGTACCAATGTCCTAACAATGGAGCCAGAAAGGAAGAAAAGCATGTGGGAGATAAACTAGCAGGTTTATAAAAATAGTCACCGACTACAGCTCTGCTCTATCTGTAACATGGCAGAAAAGGATAAATAGACGGGTTACACAGCTGCGATATGTAGTTGGCACATGTTTAACAGCTAATATAGCTGTTGGCAAACAGATTAGTCCGTGACGGCTCAAAGTGTTGGGTAGGTGACTGCTCCCCAGGTTCCAGTCCAGAGTTTTGCTGCCTTGTATAAGTCAGCTAGTCAGCTGATTAGGTGTGGCTGTTACCCAAGGCAAAAGAGCATTTGACCTGAGAGGTTGCAGGCAGGAGAGAGTCAAGATCTCCTATACAGCCACTGGTGGATTTAAGGTGTAGAGAGGATAACTACCTCTGTACTAGCCAGTGCTCAGATGAGCAGGAGTTCATTTTGTTTGTTTTGGTTTACGTTTTTCACCTGCTGCCGATGTCTGGAATACACGTGTGCCAATAAAATACGGAACGACCGTATTTGGACTGAAAATCTGTCTCTGTCACGCTGGACTTTTGCTACGATTCCCGAGCGGTTGCGACTCACAATACATATATATATATATATATATATATATATACATCTACACACAGATGAAACCAGAAGTTTACATATACTATATAAAAAGACAAATATTCATGTTTTTATAACTATCTGACATGAGATAAGAATAAACTTTACCTGTTTTAGGTCAATTAGGATTACCACAATTATTTATATTTGCCAAATGCCAGAATGATGAGAGAGGGGATTTTTAAGGCATTTTTATTACTTTCTGCAGAGTCAAAAGTTTACATACACTAGGATTACTATGCCTATAAACAATTTGGGACAGTCCATATGATGATGTCATGCCTCTGCAAGCTTCTGATTATTGGTGTATTGGCAACATCTGAGTTAATTAGAGATACACATGTGGATGTTTTTCTAATGCAGAGCAGAAACACACCACCCCTTCGTGTAACATCATGGGAAAGTCTAAAGAAATCAGCCAAGATATCAGGAAGAGAATTGTTGACTTTCACAAGTCTGGTTCATCCTTTGGTGCAATTTTCAGGTAACTGAAGCCACAGTACTTCTCAGGAAAGAGTTGGGTTCTGTGTCTCAGAGATGAAAGTGCTTTGGTCTAACATGTGTATATCAACCCAATAACAAAAGCAAAGGATCTTGTGAAGATGCTGGCAGAAGCTGATAAGATTGTGTCATTCAGTGAAACAAGTACTGTATCAACATGGGCTGAGCGGCCACTCTGTAAAGAAGAAGCCATTACTCCAAAAGAAACATATAAAAGCCAGATCAATGTTTTTAATTGCACACAGGAACAAAGACCTACATTTTTGGAGACATGTCCTGTGGTCTGACAAAAGTAAAATTGAACTATTTGGCCATAATGACCATCATTACATTTGGAGGAAAAGAGGAGATGCTTGGAAGCCTAAGAACACCATCCCAACTGTGAAACATGGGGGTGGCAGCATCATGTTGTAAGGTTGTTTTGTTGCAGGAGGGATTGGTGCACTTCACAAAATAGATGGCATCATGAGCAAAGAAGATTATGGGCCACATGTATGAATCTCGCCGGGTCGGGGCGCACCTTTCCGCCAGTTTTCCGGCGGAATCTGCGCCTGATTTATGTCGGGGCCGGGGCGCGCTCATACATACAATGTAAAGTCCGCCGCGCCTCGCCTGTGTTTTAGGCGCAGTGCGGGTCCGAGGCGCAGTGCGGCGCTGCGCCTATGATTCGGCGCCGGAGGTAGCGCACTCATACATGCGGGGAAAAGTTCCCTGCGCCTCGCCAGTGTGTGTGGGGCACAGTGCGGGGACATGGGCGCAGTGCGGGACTTAGGCGCCGTGCGGGGCTGCGCCGAAAAACAGTTCCGATGCGAGACAGGCTGGAACAGCGAGAAATCATTCCAGATGTCGGTGCGAAGTATGAATCAAAAATCGCCTTTATAAAGGCGTTCAACATTCTCAGGAAAAGAGCTGAAACCTAAAAAATAAAAAATACATAAAACAAAATCACTTTCCAATATCCTAATTCAAGAATTAGGATATTGGAAATTGCCGGGAAATACAGTAATTCAAATTCAGAAATCTATTCTGATTGGTCGGCATAAACCGGCCAATCAGAATAGGAGTGATAGTGAACCATTAAAACCTATGGAGAACGATTGACCAATCAGAATCCATGGCGGGATAGTTCAAAACACCGTAAATATGCTGAAAAGAGCTGATTGGTTAAGCTACCAGGGACTTGGCTAGCTCAGCCAATCAGAATAGGAGCGACAGAGACCCATTCTAGCCTATGGAGAATTATTGACCAATCAGAATAGGAGCGACAAAGACCCATTCTAGTCTATGGAGAAGTTTAGACCAATCAGAATCCACGGCGGGATAATTCAAAATACAGTAAAAAGACAGAAAAGAGCTGATTGGCTGAGCTAGCGGGTGCTTGGCTATCCCAGCCAATCAGAGCGCGAGCTACTTCTCCCATTATAGTCTATGGAGAGATGGGCGCACTGAAATCTCGGCACTCAGCGCCGTGCGGCATGAAGTATTAATCAAAAAATGATTTTTATTAAATGTAAAACATTATCAGATAAAGAGCAGAACCCTTCTTTACAAATAAAGCAGTTAAAAACCCGAACAACGCGTTTGTCGCCGAGACCGGCGCTACATAGGGAATTGCAATAGAGAGAATCGCCGGGAAATACAGTAATTCAAATTGTTTAAGCTATTCTCATTGGTCGGCATAAACCAGCCAATCAGAATAGGAGCGACAATGTCCCATTATATCCTATGGAGGAGAATTGACCAATCAGAATAGGAGCGACAATGTCCCATTATATCCTATGGAGACTTTTTTTACTTTATATATATATATATATATTATATATATATATATATATATATATATATATATATATATATATATATATATATATATATACTCCACGGCCACTTTATTAGGTACACCTGTCCAACTGCTCGTTAACACTTAATTTCTAATCAGCCAATCACATGGCGGCAACTCAGTGTTTTTTAGGCATGTAGACATGGTCAAGACAATCTCCTGCAGTTCAAACCGAGCATCAGTATGGGGAAGAAAGGTGATTTGAGTGCCTTTGAACGTGGCATGGTTGTTGGTGCCAGAGGGCTGGTCTGAGTATTTCAGAAACTGCTGATCTCCTGGGATTTTCACGCACAACCATCTCTAGGGTTTACAGAGAATGGTCCGAAAAAGAAAAAACATCCAGTGAGCGGCAGTCCTGTGGGCGGAAATGCCTTGTTGATGCCAGAGGTCAAAGGAGAATGGGCAGACTGGTTCGAGCTGATAGAAAGGCAACAGTGACTCAAATAGCCACCCGTTACAACCAAGGTAGGCAGAGAGACATCTCTGAATGCACAGTACGGTGAACTTTGAGGCAGATGGGCTACAGCAGCAGAAGACCACACCGGGTGCCACTCCTTTCAGCTAAGAACAGGAAACTGAGGCTCCAATTTGCCCAAACTCATCGAAATTGGACAGTAGAAGATTGGAAAAACGTTGCCTGGTCTGATGAGTCTCGATTTCTGCTGCGACATTCGGATGGTAGGGTCAGAATTTGGCATCAACAACATGAAAGCATGGATCCATCCTGCCTTGTATCAACGGTTCAGGCTGGTGGTGGTGGTGTCATGGTGTAGGGAATATTTTCTTGGCACTCTTTGGGCCCCTTGGTACCAATTGAGCATCGTTGCAACACCTTGTGGAATCTATGCCACGAAGAATTGAGGCAGTTCTGAAGGCAAAAGGGGGTCCAACCCGTTACTAGCATGGTGTACCTAATAAAGTGGCCGGTGAGTGTATATATACTGTATATATACATATTGTGAGCTTTAGCAGCTCTGGGATCTTGGCACACGTGTATTTTCAGGCAGAGACAGATCTTCAGGTGCAAAATAAAGGGCCTCTGTATTTTATTTAAACAGCAAACAGAAAAACTAGTGCAAGACATGCTCAGACTAACAAAGACCAACTTACTAACAGCTTGTAAGTATTCCTGCTGGTTCTCCAGCATGTCTCCACCCAAGACTTGAAGGTAGTCTGGGGTTGTAACCACCCTAGTCAGCTTACCTGCTGACTTATATATCCCAGAGAAATCCTGGAGTGGAACCATGGGGAGTAAGCACCCACCCTGCTCTATGCTTACTCCCAATTAAAGGCTGACCTGAGAATGGCTGGAAGCAAAGCTAACATATTAAACATATGTCGACAGTATAGACTGTCGACACCTATCTTACTTTGGCCTTTCATTCCCCTAAGGCTCCTTACCTTGGGGGCATGTGTCTGGACATTTGAAGGCACATGCAAGGACCGTTATATATACCCTTCCTGCTGTTGCCACCTTACATATCCCCCCCCCTCTGCTCAGACCAGTGGGGCGGACCACCCTGTTCCCCAAAACTGTGCACGCTAGACAACGCAACTGCGTTTGCTTGCTGGGACCCGGGACGATGTTCCACACATCATTTGAAGTCCTGCAAAGCCAGGAACCACCGGGTTACCATCGCGTTCTTGGCTTTATTTTGGGCAATCCATTTTAATGAGGAGTGATCTATGATCACCCTAAATTGCCTCCCCACTAGAAAATACCTAAATGACTCGATTGCCCACTTCAGGGCCAGACACTCCCTCTCTACAGTCGAGTAGTTCTTTTCTGCTGCTGACAGTTTCTGGCTGAGGTACACAACGGGGTGCTCTTCACCATTAACCCTTTGAGACAGTACTGCACCTAAACCTACCTCTGGGGCATCTGTCTGCACTAGAAATTCCTTCCTGAAATCAGCGGTAACCAGTACGGGTCTCTTACAGAGCACCTCCTTGAGCTTCAGAAAGGCTTGTTCAGCCTCCGGATTCCACTTTATCGTGGTGGACTTTGCTCCCTTCGTGAGGTCTGTGAGCGGTGCAGCTAGGCAAAGCCAGGCACAAACCTTCTGTAATAGCCGGCGATGCCCAGGAAGGCTCTAACCTGTTTCTTGGACATGGGTTGAGGCCAATTCTGAATGGCTTTGAGCTTGTCTACCTGAGGTTTGATGACCCCTTGGCCGATGATGTAGCCGAGGTAGCGAGCCTCCTCTAGCCCTATCACACATTTCTGGGGATTGGCTGTTAGACCGGCGACCCCTATTTCGTCTAGGACTGCTTGTACTTTACCCAGATGGGAATCCCAATCAGCACTGTAGATGACCACATCATCCAGATATGCAGCTGCGTAGTCTTTATGCGGCTACAGGATGATGTCCATTAACCTCTGGAAGGTTGCAGGAGACCCATGTAAACCAAAGGGAAGGACCACATACTGGAAGTGTCCCTCTGGGGTGGAAAACGCTGTTGTTTTGCTTGGCTTCCTCTGTGAGGGGAACCTGCCAATATCCTTTTGTGATGTCTAAGGTGGTCATATACCTCAAAGGTCCCAACCTCTCAATCAGCTCGCCGACCCTTGGCATGGGGTAGGTGTCGAATTTGGAGATCTCATTCAACTTGTGGAAATTGTTACAGAACCGCAAGCTGCCATCCAGCTTGGGAATGATCATGATTGCGCTGGACCACCCACTTTGGGACTTCTCTATGACCCCTAGGGCTAACATCTTCCTCACCTCTTTGGAGATGGCTTGCCTCTGGGCTTCTGGTACCATGTATGGTCTTAACCGGACCTTTTGACCTTGCTCCGTGACAATGTCATGTTTAATGATGTCTGTCCGGCCGGGTAGTTCAGAGAAGACCCCTCGGTTCCTCTGTAGGAATTCCCTGACATCCTGCCTCTAGACCTCCGACAAGGACTCTGCGATATGGAGACCTCCCTGACCTCCTTTGCAGCGCCCAGACGTTCTCGGTCCTTCCAGGGTTTAATGAGGTTAACATGATAGATCTGGTATGGCTTTCTTTTCCCTGGTAGGAAAACCTTATAGTTCACCTCACTCACCCGTTCGCAGATTTCATAAGGGCCTTGCCACTTGGCTAGAATTTTGCTCTCTATTGTCGGAACAAGTACGAGCACCCTGTCCCCTGGCTGAAAAGACCTGACCTGTTGTAAACCCGGGCCTGGGCTTCCTGGCCCTGCTGCATATCTTCCCTTACAATGGGCATAACGGCCGCTATCCTGTCCTGCATGTCGGCTATATGCTCGATGACAATCCTGTAAGGAGTTTCCTCTTGTTCCCAGGTCTCCCTGGCTATGTCCAGGAGCCCACGTGGACGTCTCCCATATAGCAACTCGGAGAGAACCCTGTGAATGCCTGTGGAACTTCCCGGATGGAGAACATCAGATAGGGCAACAGGCGATCCCCATCCCTTCCATCCTTGTCCACCACCTTTTTTAACAGTCCTTTTAAGGTCTTGTTAAAGCGCTTGACCAGACCATCGGTCTGGGGATGGTACCCAGAGGTGCGCAAGTGGGTAATCTTTAGCAGGCGACACAGCTCTTTGGTCACTGTGGACATGAATGGAGTGCCCTGATCTGTCAGGATCTCCTTTGGGATACCGGTACGGGTGAATAGGTGGAACAGTTCCCTAGCTGCCCCTTTTGAGGAGGTGTTTCTGAGGGGTATGGCCTCAGGGTAGCGGGTGGCATAATCCAGTACCACTAGGATATGCTGGTATCCTCTGGATGATTTAGGGAGGGGTCCTACCAGATTCATGCCAATCCGTTCGAAGGGCACTTCGATGATGGGCAGGGGAACCAGTAAGCCCCCGAAATGGAGTCTATGGGCGTGGACCTGACACTCCGGACAGGACTGACAGAATTCTTCCACTGCCCTATAGATGCCGGGCTAGTAAAAGTTCGGCTCCACCCGCTCCCTAGTTTTCTCCGCCCCCAAGTGTCCCCCCAACACATGGAAATGTGCTAATTCCAAAACCATACGGACATGGGTCCGGGGTACCACCAACTGCTCCACCACCTCTGTTGGTGTTTTTTTCACCCTGTACAATAGGTTATCCCGTATGGCGAATTGAGTGTAGACCAACTCCTCCCCTGGTTCCTGGGGTCTACCATCAATGACCTTTCCAGGCGTTACCCAGGTTAGGGTCCCTCACTTGCTCTGTGCCAAAATTCCCTCTCGAGCGGGCAAGGAGCAGAGTTCTAACTCAGAGGGGGTCTCTTCTGGGTCTCCAGCCAGGACCGATAAGGGAAAGGGCGAGGTTCTACATTAACATCTGTTTGGCATACGTTATTTACAGGAGAAACAACATCATACATGCATCTGTTTTTATTTCCCCATAAATCCCAAAACAGGGGGAAATCGCTTCCAATAATTGCCCTATGGAGTAAGCTTG
>JAODAL010086747.1:0-10147 GCA_025379985.1 Phyllomedusa bahiana | reverse complement strand
ATTTGCATGATTCCAAAAACGCTAGCAAAAAAAGTACACTTCAGCCCGCAAAAAAGGCCACCTCACTGATGTCCGTAGGTGTTGGTACAAAAAAGTTATTGGTCACACAAAATGGCGCCACAAATGTCAAATATAGAAAATGTTTGGAATTTTTTTACGCCACCACAACATAATGGAAACCTTACATGTTTGGTATTGACGGATGCGTATCAACCTGTGGAACACAGATAACACATATTTTTACTGAAGTTAAAGCCGCAAACAAAACTCCCGCAAACCTGGCGAAAGTAAAACATTTTTCACATTTTGCCCCACTTAGCATTTTTTTGCCGTTCCCCAGTATATTCTATAGTAATATGAATAAAACCACTGGAAAGTACATCTTGTTCCATAAAAAAAAAAAACCAACAAATGTCTATGTAGGTGGAAAAATAAAAAAAAATTATGGCTTTTGGAAGGCAAGGAGGAAAAAAATTAAGAGCAAAATAATTTTTTTGGTTTGTGTTAAAGGGTTAAGGCAGTGTAGAACACGCCAGAATGTATGGACCTGTTCTTCTGCAGGTCATACATACAGGCGCATTGTTCCACTACGAAAACTCAGGAAGACCACCTTTAACCAGGTCTGGCTGTCCTAACAGTTATGCGCCTAGGTTTAGCGGCAAGCATTCCTAAATGTGTCTAATTCTACGAATGTGGAGTGACGCCCCCAAATCTTTGGTGCATTAGAGAGTGTCAGGACCAATCCCGATTGCGCCAAAGTTTGGAGTGCGACTGTTCATACATCTATAGAACAGGGCTTTTTGGCGCAAAGTACTGCAGAAAACTGGCACAGCCCCGTTCATATATGTTGCCCTTAGTTTCCATATATTTAACCTTTTACATGATGACCATGTCTACTGTACTTTGCTTTTAATTAACTCTTGTAGTTCTGATTTTCAGCTACTGAAAAAGATAAAGCGCTGTGAAAGAAAGGGATCAGAATCTGTGACGGAGGAGAAATGTGCTATATTGTTTACGGCTGAAATACATTTCGGTGGCTCCACTTACATTATACAGGTAACGTTATAGATTCTTTCAGTCCTGTTATTTACCATCACCTATATCATTACTACTATTATTAGTATAGTACTACACCTATAACTGTACTCTCAGTAATAACAAATACAGATTAAGGGTTACTGCATACAACAGTTTTATTGCTCTATACAGATGAATAATGGAGACACAAGACCTTAGTGCACCTTGGTATGCCTTTTATAGAGTCATATGGAGGTTTTTCCTGTCTGTCCATAAGCATAAAAACAGAGAAAAAATTAATGGCATTCTCCATCAAACTCCACGTGTACAGAGGTATTTTGTTCTACAAGGAGTAAAATACCTCGGAATGTATGGCATCCAGTAAATCTTATCTAGCAGCACAGGACGTCTGATCAATTGCATAATAGGGAGCTAACTGGGCTACTTGTACCATTGGACAGGCTCCATTTATATGGTTCAGATTAGCAAATTTTTATGTTGAGTTTTAGTGTTAAATCTGCTTTGTAATTCAGTATTTGTTTTTCACACAGGCCTTGTCTTTACCTGTGGTTGTAATAGTCCATGGAAATCAAGATAATAATGCCAAAGCCACAATTCTGTGGGATAATGCTTTCTCTGAGATTGTAAGTGTAAAGTAAATTTATTATAATAAAGTAAGATTTTATATGTATATTGGTTGAGATGCAACATAACAGGTGTTATGTATGGGAACACAGCTCTGAAGTAGGACTGCTTCATGTGAAAATACCTTAGTAACAAAATATACACACAATCTACTATGCAAGTAATGTTCTTACCATTACTTTCTTTATTCTCAAAGTGATCCTATGGTAAAAATGTTAACATAGATAATGAATCTATACTTAACATACCTAAATTGTAGATGCTAGTTCATTCTATTCCCAGTATTCTCATTTTATGGAAAAAGGCCACCAGATTTGTAGATTAACCTATGCACAGTCTGCTTACCTAGTCCAAGACACTCACCCTTAGGCTATGTTCACACGGCTTAGTCACGCCGTAATTGCAGGACGGATTTTGCCCGCAATTACGGCGTGTGTACGGGGGCGGGGCGTGGGGGCCGGCAGCTCGCCGGCCCCATAGACTTTCATTATCCATGGCGAGTATCCCGCCGGGATAATGTTCATGTCACTTTCTCCCCACTCGCCGTATTTTGCGAGCGGTGAGAGGAGACGGAATCCATAGTTCTCTATGAGAATTGTGGATTACCGTAATGACTGGGACGGATTTCAGACGTATTTGAGCGCAGTACTTCGCGAAATACGACTGAAATCTGTCCCAAAATAAGCCGTGTGAACATGGCCTAAATCTCAGATGGACCAGCTGATTTTGGATTGAGATCTGGAGACCAAGCCAACACCTTACATTCTTTGTAAATTTCCTCTAAATCTTTTCCTGTAAAATTTTTTGCAATATGCAGGGACATTTTTTTGTTGAAAAAACCCACAGCCAAAATTGTTTTAATGGGTGTATTTGGTTTTAAAGTTTGGAGGTGGATGTATAAATTAGCCCCCACAATTCCGGCCCCCTCAGTGTTGAGAGTGCTACCCTTATGCCATTGGGAAAAAGCAATGTATTGGAGTGTACTTGATCAAAATAGATGGGATGTGTCAAATTAATATCCACATAATAGCCAGGGCCCAAGGTTTCCCAGTCATTCACATTGTCTTGTGGCTTTTATTTTCCCACAGTGTTGCCCGGTGCCCCTGCTGTCCCAAAAAAGTAAAAAAAAAAAAATGAATAATTGGACCAGGTCACCGTCTTCCATTGCTCAAGGTCTGTTCTGGGGTTATGTACCATTGTAGACTGGGATGTAAAGAGTTAGCATGGGGTCTCTACTGGCCTGCAGTTACGGCCCCCCTAAACTAACACTGCAAGTACTGTGTGCTCTGACACCTTAATCATAGTAAGCATTAAAATTTTTCAGGGGGTTTTGCTACACAGCGTTTTGGGGATTGGACCGGGGGGTTAACCCTTGTTCCCCTGTGCTAAGGCTATCGACTGCAGGAACACCCCAAAGGCCTATGTTTTGAAGATTTAGGGTCCAGATTTTTTCACTTAAAGATTAATTTTCCCCCTTTACATTTGCTTTGAACAAGATAAATGTTTCTTTTCACTTTTATTGGTTTTAAAGTTGGGCTGATTGGACATACCCAATTAGGTTATGTTTGTATGGACTTCCCCGGTTCGGCGCCCAAGGGTGGAGGGGGCGTGAGGGCTCCCGCTCACCCAAACCAAAAACCGGGGGAATAATAGGAGAGAACGGGTCACGGAAATTCGCTTGCCCGGGATTTTCATGGGAAAAAAATTTCCCAATCTGGGGAAATCTAATAAAAACAAAGCTAAAAGGGAAATTAAAGGCCGCGGGACTCAGGTACCATTTCCGGGCCATTTAAACCCCAATTTCATCCCCCCTGCCTTCTCCAGTTTGCAGGGTCGGGGCTCCTTGGGCAAGTGATACCTATGATTTGGGAAAGAAACCCAAGGGTAAAAGGTCACCTATTGGTTTTACAAGAAAGGGGGCCCCATGGAGGTAGCACAATTTATTTGCCAGACATACAAGCCACCCCGGGGCGCCAGGGTTTTTCCCCCTCTCCTGCAACTCCCAACCCTGATCTTAAAATGCAAGACCAGAGAATCGATGGGGAGAAGATGAAAACTTTAAAGATGAAAAACGGGTGCACTATTAAAAGATAAAGGATCTAATGCACGAGAAAAAAACAGCAAAGGAGAAAAGTAGAGGACCGGAGAACGGGGTAAAGGGGAAAAAATTATTGGGATCGTCGGTGGGGCCTGAATAATACCAAAAAAAAGAGTGTTATCCATCTGCGAGACGGGATTTTCCCCCAAAGCCCTTAATTCAGCTTTTGTGCGGTGGGGGAAAAGGGGCACAGTTTTGGGGGCCTGACCGAGGAGAGCAAAGGGGGCCGGGAAGTGTCACCCCCAGGGGCCCAAAGGGAGAACGACCGCGACAAGTAATTCCCCAAAATTCCTAGATTTAACGGAAAAAAAAACCCAAAATTTCCGGGTGCATTCAAGCGACGAAAACACCCAGTGTTTACTCAGTGGCCCAAAAAAACTTGTTTTGGGGTTTTTTCCCGGCGGAGGTGGGTTCGTAAAAAAAGGAATTCCCCCGGCTTGCACGGGTTTTTAAACCACAAGAAGAAAAATTTTCCTTACTGTTCCCGGTATTTTTAAAAGATATTTCTTTAGAAACGGAAACACCTCCACTCCTATTCCCCGGGGAGGAACCCGGAGAAGCTATCTACTTCAGAGACAATGGGCGGTTTAAAAGCTCCCCCAAGACGTCCCCAAAAGGTAAAAACTGATCTCCCGTCTCCGCAAAATAGACAATCTTTAAAAAGTTTTTCGGCTTCGGGAATGACGGCGGGGCTCCAGGAACAGGAAATGGGAGCAAGTGCTGGTTCTCCAACTAGGAGACTATTTCCCGGAACCCTCCGTTTTCCGGGGGGGGGGAAGGGTTGGAAAAAAAAGAATTTTTCCCCCTTTTGCTAAATTCCCCCAGGGACAAGGGGGACTTTTCTCCATCGGTTAAATTTTTTCTTGTTCATAGAGTTGGGGGGGGGGGGGTGGGGATTGAAAATTATTTTGTTCCCTGGGTAAAGGGGGGGAGGGGGGTGGTATATCTACCAAGGGGTTTGAAAGGGGGTTGCCCCACAATTTTGGGAAAAAAAAAGAGGAGTCCAGTTTATTAAAGTTAGGGTTTTCTGTTTGCTGTGTGGTTTTTTGGGTTCGGGTGGGGGGAGGGGAATTTTTCGGCCAAATAAACAAGGAAAAATGGATAGTTTTAATTCATCAGGGGCATTGGGGGAAAGGGGAAAGTTCCGGCAGGAGGTCACCCAGGTGAAAGGGGGGGGGGTTCGGGAGTTTTCCAGATACAAGGTTACCCAGATAGGGGAAAGGGGGGGGAAAAAATTTAAAACATAAATTTTTTAAAATTTTGGGGAAACTTTAAAGGGTTTTAAAATTTCCCCCTTTAAAAAAGCGAAAAAGGTACTAAGGAATTTGGGCAAAAAACTAAAAGGGGACCGGGTTTTTACTTCAGGAAACACACCTAAAGCGGAAGATATGGTTTGGATGCAAAAAAAGGGGTGGGGGGAAGGGTGGGACCCCCGCAATGAAAAAAAAAAAGGAGGTGTCATGTTTTCTCCCAAATAGAAACTCACAATGTACCCTTTGGGCTCCTCAAAAACGGTCTCAGAAAGGGAGGGGGTCCCTTTTTTTTCCCGGTCAAATTTGGAACCCCCCTCAGGGAGGTTAAACATTATATAAAGTATAGCACCCACAATCCGGGCCCAGCTTTTGTCCCAAAAAATTGGGAAACTGTTTTTCCTCCAGGATAGGGGGCCACAAGTAATTTTGCGGGGATTTTTTTTGGGGTCATTTTTTTGTAATAGGAAGATTTGGAAAAGGGGGACCTGGGAAGGATTGTTTGGGGGAAAGGGGGAGATTCCCTTGGGCACGGGGGATTTGGAACCCGGGGGGAATGGATTGCCGGAGACATGGAAACCCGGAGGGAAGGGAATTCACCTTTTATTCCCATCCGCAGAATTTGGGGCAAGAATAGACCCCACTTCTTTTTGAATGATAGAACGTTTGGGGAAATGGGGGAGACCCCTAGATCCCAGGGGTTTTTTTAATCTCTGACCACGCCCCAAACACGCTCAAACTCCAGGATTTCTTTTTCCCCAAGGGTTTCCGATATACCCCTGGAGACTGCCGGAATTTTTCCCAAAGGAAGGAGGGTTGTTATGGGGCTGGGTGGGAAAAGCTGGTGGGGAAAGGGGTTCTGTGAAAAATAAAGCAGGACATAAAGGGGTAACCCCCTTTTTTTTTTTGGGGGGGCAGCAAAGGCTTTCCTGGGGGGGGGAAGATAATTTGCTTATACAGCTCCCTATCAAAAGCAGACCCGGGGGAAAGGTTTTAAAACAATTTACCCCGCGGTTTTTCGGGGCAGTTACAAAAGCTTTTCTAGGTTCTTTGAAAAGGGGGAAAGGGTAAAGCAGGGTGGATACAGGGGAACAGGGTTTGAGGGTGGCAGGACAAAAGGATAAAATAAACAGTGATTTGACCCAAACCCTTACGTTCTTTAAATTTGGGGAACAAATCAGGGAAACTTTTTAAACAAAAATGGGGCCCAAAAGGAAAAAAAAAAGCAAAATATAATTAGGGGGCAAGGACCGCAGGGGGAAACCCGAAAATACAGCCCAAAACAAATAAATACAGGTTTTTAAAGGGGACTATGGGGATTTTATAAGGGGGGGTCACCCGTTAGAAACAGGCCCAACAAACCCTTTTTTGATAACTGAAAATTGGGAAACTTTTTCCCGGGGGGAAATTGGGGGTACCTTAATGCGCCCCCCTTTGAGTGGAGGAGTTTTATGGGGCAGATTAAAGGTATCCCCCAAAAGTAAAGGGACCGGCCGGGGGGGGACCCGGAAATAAAGGGGGGGGTTTTACAAACTTTTTTTGGGCCCCGTTTTTAGGGAGGTGCTTTTCCAGGTGTTTGAGGAGGGTCTTGATAAAAAGGTGGGGTGAGTCTTCGTCAAAAACAGCCCCTATCGGGGGAAAACCCAAAGGGGGGGAAGGTCCCGGATTGTCCTTTGCTCCCATAGGCCCATTTATTTTTTCAATGTCGATATTAAAATATTTTTTCCCAAAATTTTTGGCAAACTGACTAAGCTTTTATTTTCCAAATTTTGGGCACAAACCAGAATGGGTTCATAAAAAGGGCGGGGGGGGGTGGTTTTAAAATTTAGCAGTATTAGCGGGGATTGGACAGTTTTGGGGGGGAAAGGAGGACAAAAAAAGGGGGGCCCAGCGCTATTTTTCCCCGGGGCGCCCCAAAAGGGGTTTTTTACAACGTTGGGAAAAAAGGGCCCTTTGGGTATATAAAAGGGCATGGGGGCCAAAAAAGCCCTACAAAGGGGAAAATTTAAAGGGGGTTTTTCGGGGCTTTAAGAAAAAACCCATGGCCAGAGTAAACACTCCTGGTTTTTCCCCTAGTCCTATTGACTACAAGGGGGGAAAAGAAGGGGGGCCCCCTTTCCCCTTACTATTTAATATTGGGACTGGAACCAGTCATTAGATATTTAGGGCTTTTTCGATATTTTTTGAGGGGAAAAAAAAGTGGGGAAAAGGGGGCAATTTTTACAAAACTTTGCAGAGACAATGCTTTTCCTGAATTCCCCCAAAGGGTCATTGGTAAGGTAATTGCATTTTAAAATGGGAAACCCCCTTTGTGGGTATAAAAAACAAAAATATCTAAAAGTAGCTGCTTTTTTTTGGGGGGGCCTGGAGAAGGAAATCAGTTAAGAGAGGAGGTTTTAGGTGGTTCTTCCCCCTTGAATATTTGGGGTTTAAAAATAGGGAAAAAAAAGAACTCTTATTTAAAATCAACTGAACCCATAGGCCCTGATAAAATAAAAAAGTAGGAAAAGGGTTTAAAAGGTGGAGTAAAATTTACCGTTTTCATTATTTGGTAGGGGGCAGTGATAAAAATGAAAGCTTTTCCCCGTCTGTTTGGGATCCCTTGCAAAATTTTTGCCAATTTTTCTGAAAAATACGGATGTAATCAGGTTTTCAACCGCATTTGGGAAAATTTTTTTTGGAATTCCCGAGGCTTTAAAGGGTTTTTTTAAAAAAGCTTTGTTTTTCCAAGTTGGAAAGGGGGGTTTTAAAACCTTTCCAACATTAGAAATGTAAAATTTAGCGGCGGTTTGGGGGCCATGTGGGGGGACTGGCTAAAAGAAAAGCAAAAAGCTTTTCTAACTTAAAACCTTGAACGGCAGTAGCTTGCCCAGGAAACCTAAATTGGGACTCTTTCTTTCGCCTTTTTGGGATCTTCCCCTGAAAGTTAAACGGAAGGGGTGGGTTTCCGGGGCCCCTATTCCACATGGAAGCTGTCAGGGGGAACTGTTCCCTTTTCCCGGTTTATCTCTCAAAATATCTCCCCTCCCGGGGAATTTCCCAAAATTTCCGGGAGGAAAGGAAAATAAAAAATTTTTTTTAAAGAATTTAGGGAAATTAAAAATTTAAAATCTTTAGGAGACCTAATTTAAAGAGCAGGATAATGGTTAGGGAAAGGCCCAAAAAAAATGAAAGGAAAAAACGGGGTTTTAGGGAGGGCAAGTCTTTTAATTTGGCAAGTGATGGCCCTTTTTTAAGTTAAGATTAAAAAATTTGGGGGGGCAGAGAGACGCCCCGGCATTTTTGATGATCTGGTAAAGGGTTTCCCGGATTTTGCCCGTGGTTCCTTGTCCTGTTTTTAAAGGGGATTTTGTGACAAAAGTGTTAGCGCCAAATTAAAGGGAAACCTTTTTTTTCGTTCCCTGGGAAAAAGGGGGCTGAGAGGGCCCCCCAGATCCAGCAAAAAATTAGAGTAGGGGGGGGAAAAAATTTGAGCTTCTTTTTATTAAAAGAAAACCCGGGGGGAAATGTTCTTCCGCTTTGGGTCACCAAAAACCACATACGCGTTTAAAACTTCCCCTTAAGAATGGCCCCCAAAAGTTTAAACTAAGAAGGCAGACCTGTTTTATGGATAGGCATTGCCCGAAGCTAAAAAATATTGGGAGAAATTTTTTTGCTGATTAGAGAGGGTGGAATGTGGAGGTGCGGAGTTTATCCTATAAAACACGATTTTTTCCCTTATACCTTTTAACGAAAAAGGGGAAGGGGGAGACTCCTGGTTATTAAATCAAAGGGGGTACCACGTTATTATGGTCGCTTTAAAAAGTGTTTTCCTAAAAAAAATTGGTTTGGGGGGAAGTTTTCCCGACAAAAAGGGTAACTAAACCCTTTTTAACAAGAAAATTGGGTAACCCTAGAAAGGGTTGAGGCGGAAACAAAAAAAGAGCTTTTTTTTCTGAGAAGTTCCCTTTAAAAAAGTGGAAGGTTTTTTTGTTAAAATTTTTTTAGATGAAGAGGTAGGGGGGGCGGGGGATCACTTTTTGCACTTTTGATTACTACCTCAAAGGGGAAAGTTGGGGTGGGGTCCTTGGGGAGGGCTAGAGGTAGGAGATATAAAATGATGGGAAAAGTTTAGGGTTTTTTAAGGGTTTGGGGGAAAAAAGGTTACAAGAAGGAATTTCCCACACTGGGGAGGTGATCCTTTTCTTTGATTATTCCTTGATGAGGAAAAGGGAAAGGGTTTTATAAAAAAAATTTTTGGGGATAGATTTTTTCCATTTCCGGGATTTCTGGGGGGGTTTGGGGAGGGGGGGGGGCTTTTTTGGGATTATTTAAGTTTGGCTCGGGTTTTTTTTTTATGGATGTTTTTTAAAATTAAATGGAGAAGTTTAAGGTTAAACAAAAGGGAATTTTTAAAATTTTTTCATATTTAAGGTTTTTTCTATATATTGCGAATGTGATTGTTTGTTTAAAAAGGTTTTTATCTTTTCTTCTCAATTTAAAAATTTATTTTTTAAAAAAAAAAAATGTTTGGGGTATGTACTGTAAATTTAAATGTTGGGGAGGTTGAAATTTTAGTTTTTTAAAAATTCCCCAAAAGTCCCCTCTTTGATTTTTCACTTTGTTGTTAAATTTGGGGGAAATTTGGGTTACGAAAAGTGCAGCTCACTCTTTTTTTGTTTGTTTGTTTTCACTAAAAGGGGGGACGTTTCCCTTTATGTCATTTTAGAAAATGCCCTGGAGAAAGAGTGTAGCACCTTGAGTATGAAATTCCCTGGAGGGGGGAACAAAAAAATTTAACTATCATTTTATCATTTTTTTGGTTTTTTTGTCAGAAGATTTTTGGCGACAACTGCCTTAGCATGGGTGACCTAAAAGAAAAAAACTGTTCCTGGGGCCCGTTTAAAAAGGTAATATTTGCTGCACAGCAAACCTTTTTTATTATTTTGGGTTAAAATTTTTAAAAACTATTACTGGAAAAAAAAGGTTTCAAAAACCCTTAAAAATAATTTTAAATATTGAATTTATTCAGGTTTTTGTAATTTTCATTACTTTTTATCATTCATATTTTGTATTGTTTACTTAAGAAATAGATGTTGTATAAAGTAGCTAGAAGCTTTTTTTTGTTTGGATCCAGTTTAAAAAAAAAAAGGGAACC
>JAODAL010086746.1:0-10149 GCA_025379985.1 Phyllomedusa bahiana | reverse complement strand
TTAAATAAGATGCCATGGTAGTGGGGGTTTTTAAAGGCCCTAGAAGGTTTTAAAGGGTTTTATGCTAGTTTCCGTGAAAAAAAAATTTTGGAGAGGGCGGAACAGTTTCCCATATTTTTTTTTGGAAAAATTGTGCCGAGCCCTGTTTTTGGCACAAAGGGTTTGCATACGTTTTTTCAGAAATTTTTTTGTGTGCAAAAAATTACGTTTTTTCCCGGGTTTTAACGGTTTTTAACCATATGTAAAGGGAAGGGGGGGCTTCCTTTTTGGGCAGTTTAAACCCTTTTTTTGATCAAAATATGTGAACCGAGAGTCTCAAAGTTTTTTCATGTATAAAATAGGCTTCTGTGCTGGAAACTATTTTTTGTAGTTTTGGGAGCTATGTGTACATTTTGGGCCCGGTGTCATTTTCCTGTGAAAAAGCATTTTCTCATGACCCCAGTTTAAAAAAATCCCGGGAAAAAAAGGGGAGTTTTTTAAACCACCTTTTTAGTTTCACTGGAAAAGGGGGATATTTCTGGCCCGGGGCCCAAAAAGCATGAGCCCCCAAACCTGATGCCCCCCAATTTTAAAAAAGTCCGGGAAAAAAAAGGAAAGCCCTTTCAACCACCTTTTTTGTTTCACTGGACAAAAGACTATATATCGGGCCCCCGGGGCCCAAAAGAAATGGGCCCCAAAAAAAAAACCTTTAATGACCCCGTTTAAAAAAGTGCCGGAAAAAGGATTCTTTCAACCCCCAATTTTATTTAACGGCCCATAGACAAAAATCTGTCCGGGGCCCAAAAAGAGAGCCCCAAACCTGAAAGCCCCAGTTTAAAAAAGTCCCAAAGAAAAAGGAGTCTTTAAAACCCCTTTTTAAAGTTTCCCACTGGACATGGGCCCTTTTTCCCTGTCCGGGACCGCAGATAAACCCGGGGCCCGGGGTTTTTACAGTGGGTGAGGTGAGGGGCCCGGCGGCGTCCGCCCATCTTTTAAACCCACGCATTTTTAAAATGCCCCCTGACGCAAGCAACAAAAAACCTGCAGCGAACCCAGAGTGTGGAAGCGGAATTGGGTTTTAGCGCTTGCCCCTCCGTAAGGTGCGGGGCCAATTGAGGGTTCATTGGAAAAAACTGGTGGTTAACGCTCCTGTTACACCCAGGTGCCCTTTTTCTTGGCATTTTTTTTTCTCATTTTACCCCAACGTGGGTGGAGGAAATTGTCTCTGTTCTTTTTTTCTTGTCCCGTGCTCCCTAACCCCATTTTCCCCCCGAATAAACCCACCCCGGTCCAGGGGGTAACTAGAGAAGCCAGGGGGCCCCCCAAAACAAACCTTTTTTGGGTGGGGCCCCCCCCCCCCCCCCTTTTGAAACCAAAGACCTGTACCAGGGGGAAAGCTGTTTAATAATGTAGATAAAAAAAAAGGGGGAAAAAACCCCCAAACCCTACAAAATCACCTCCTATGTTTCCAAAACAAATCCAACCAAAAACCAAAACCTAACCAATTTTTTTTTTTTTTTTTTTTTTTTTAAAATTTTTTTTTTTTTTTTTTGTTTTCTTTTTTGTTTTTTTTTTTTTTTTGTTTTTTTTTTTTTTAAGCTTTATTTTTTTTTTTTTTTCATAAGGGGCCCGATTATACCACCAAAAACCGACCCCAAATTACCAAACCAAAAATTAGTTTACTGAATAATAAAAAAATACACTATTACTGATCAGTACACAAAGACCCCCAAAACTGTCTAAAAAATAAAAATAAAAATATTAAATGACCATAAAAATTGGGATATTTCTAGTTTACACAAGGGGTCTGCAGGGCTGTTTAAAATAACCACCATAAAAGTGACCAAAAATTTGTGGGGAGACGCAGTGTTCACAGGCTCTGCAGACTTATATAACCCCCCCTACAGTGACCATATAGTGGTAGGGCAGCAGGGGCACAGCCTGGCAGACCCTATAAGGTGTTAAAGTGCAGTTTTCATCTTGTGAAATCAAAAGGTGCGTTTCTTGACCCGTCGTTACTTTTCTTTTTGTTCTGCATCAGTCCCCTCCGCCACTTGATGACAAACCCCCGCCCTTGTCCCTGCAGATTTAGACACCCAAAAATTTTTTAGAAACCTGACTTTTCCCCGCACCCCCCCGGCCCCCCCCCCCGGGGTATATGGGGTCCAAATTTTGGGGAGGCAGGGTTAGATAGGATTATGGGGGCCCCAAAATTTGGCAAGGTTTAGGTAGCCCCAATAGAGTACCCCCTTTGGCAAAGGCAGGGTTTAGGGTAAACTTTGGGGGCCATACAGGTAGAAGGGGTTAGGGTTGGGGTATAGGGGCCCATATTGGTAGGGTTTAGGTTTGCTAAAGGGGCCCCCCCCCTATAATAGACCGGCAAACTTTGGGGGGGATACAGGCAGGCTTGTGGGGGGTATACGGGAGGCTATAGGGGTGAAAAGGCAGGGATTTGGGGGCGACAGGCCCGGGATATGGGGGTTTTAAGGCAGGCAGGCATATGGGGGGTGTATTTGGAAAAGGCAAAGGGAAAATAGGGGGGGTTTTATAGGAGGCAGGGAGATAGGGGGCCCGTATAGGCAGGCAAAGGCAATAGGGGGTGGGATAGGCCCGGAAAGAGGGATATAGGGGGGGGTGTTTTAGGCGGCTTTTGGGGGCCCGGGATAGGGAGGCAGGCATTTAGGGGGCTGTATAGGCAGGCAGGCCCCTATAGGGGGCTGTATAAAGGGGGAAAAGGCCCCGGCCCTTTTTGGGCTGTATAGGCAAAGGGAGGCATATAGGGGGGTGTATAAAGGGAGGAGGGATATGGGGGGGAAAAGGCAGGCATATGGGGGGTATAGGGGAGGCATAAGGGGGGAAAAAGCAAGGCAAAGGGGGGGTATAGGGCGGCAAATGGGGGGGGTATAGGCAGGCATTTTGGGGGGGTATGGGGACATATGGGGGGGAGGGGCAGGGGATATGGGGGGGTTTATAGGGAGGCATAAAGGGGGGCATAGGGGGCCCTTTTGGGGGGGCTATAAGGGAGGAATGGGGGCTAAAAAGCAGGCATATTGGGGGGTTTAGGGAGGCAAAAAAAAAATGGGGGGCCCATTGGGAGGCAAAATGGGGGGGTATAGGTAGGCATATGGGGGGGTTTAGGCAGGAAAAGGGGGGCTATAGGGAGGGAAATTTAAAAGGGGGGGATAGGCGGCATATGGGGGGCCCAGAGGCCCGGCATTTTTGGGGGGGGATAGGCAGGGATATGGGGGGGTATAAAGGGAGGCTTTTTGGGGGGCAAAAGGGAGGGAAAATGGGGGTATAGGCCCGGGGAAAAAGGGGGGCTATAGGCAGGCAAAAAGGGGGGAAGGGGAGGCATATGGGGGGGGAAAAGGCAGGCTAGGGGCTATTTGGGAGGCCATATGGGGGGGAAAAGGTTTGGGGATATGGGGGGCTTTTAGGCAGGCATAGGGGGGTAAAAGGCGGGATATGGGGGGGGATAGGCAGGGATTTTGGGGGGGATAGGGAGGCCCCCCTTTTGGGGGGCATAGGGGAGGGGATATGGGGGGGTATAGGCAGGCATTTTGGGGGCTAAGGGAGGGATTTGGGGGGCATTTGGCAGGCCCTTTTGGGGGGTATAGGTAGGCAAGGGGGGTAAAAGGGAGGCAAAATGGGGGGGTTTTAGGCAGGCCCCCCCCCCCCCCCCCTATGGGGGGGGTTTTTTCAGGCATAATTTTTGGGGGGTAAAGGGAGGCATAGGGGGGGGGAAAAAATGGCATATGGGGGGGCCTTTTAGACAGGGTTTTGGGGGTATAGGCCCGGCCCTATGGGGCTATAGGCGGCAAAATTTTGGGGTAGATTTAAAAAAAGGGAAAAAACTTTCCCCTCGGGCCACGCTCCCCCGGTTTCCCGCTCGCTTTCCGCTCTGCTGCCTCCCCGCAGCCCTTGGGGCTCCCGTTATGTGTCCATTAACAGTTTCCTACCCCCATTCTGTTTCTGACCGCACCATCACCCCTTTAGCAACTCTTGGGCAATTGTGAAAACCTAAAGTCTGTTTTGAAACAACATTTTTTTGAAAAAGCACCTGTAGTAAGCTGCATGTCACAGCAAATGCCCCCCAAAAAATTTTAAAAAAATGACCCCAGAACCCCCTTTTGACAAAATTTTGAAGGGAAAAAATGTCTATTTGAAACAACATTTTTTAGAATAGGACCTTAGTATTGCTGCATTTTTAAAGCAGCAAAGACCCAAAAAAAAAATAAAAAAGGGCCCTTTTCAGCCACTGTTAAAAAAATTTTGAGGGAGAAAAACTAAATTAAAAGTACATTTCTTTTCCCAAAAGGGCCCCCGATTATTGCTGTATCCCCCACAGGGAAAATTTACCCCCCAAAAAAATTATAAAAAATGACTCCCCCCGCCACTGTTTAAAAAAATTGGGGAGGGAAAATGGTACTTAAAAGCCACATTTTTTTTCCAAAGGACCACGATTATTGGGTGTATCCACAGCCCCCATGACCCCCCAAAAAAAATTTTTAAAAAAGACTTCCAAACCCCTATTAAAAAAAAGTGAGGGCAAAACAACCCCCAAAAAACCCTTGACAATGCGAAAAATTTAAAATATAAGTGGGGTAAATGGACCCCTGGTTTTTGTCCCCGAAAAACCCTTGGTGTTTTTACAGTCTCCTCAAAAGCAAAACCAGCAAAATGAACTTTTGGGGAATTGAGAATAAAAATTGCGGGAAGAAATAAAATCATTTTAAAAAAATAAGTTTTTCAAGAGGACCATTTCTTTTGGGGAGAGGAATGTAAAGTGACCAGCAACAAAATCGGTGCCCCTCGGCTTTGGGGGCCCCCAAAAACCCACATCAGGATCCATGCCTGATTCATCTTGAGAAAGTAAAAACGACCCAATTTTTGGAAACCCGGGAAGGGCGTTTGTCGTAATGACTCCTCCGCTGTGTAAAGGTCCCCTCAGATATGACGTGGCTGTGGGGGGACAACACCTCTAGGGCGGGGGGCCAGCTCGGGCCATTCGTCCATTTTGGTACCCAGAAGTCTATTGGGTCCGGAACACATACAAAAACATCGGTGTTGAGAGCAATAGTGTGCCCTGTTTAAGCTGGTTCTGGGTTTGTATGTGTGCCTGCATTGCATGCTTTGGTGGGTGGTAAAAAAAAGATTCCCAAGGTCACCCATTGGGCCCCTGCCACCTGCCTGCTGCTGTTTTGTCCCGTGGGCCCCTACTTGGCACTCTACTGCTGTCACGTCGTGGCGTTGTTCCCCGTGACATTTAAAAAAGTGAAGCAGACGAAACGTTTTCCCATTTGATAACCCAAAAAGGTCTCCTTTTCCCTGCTTTTTACTCTTATTTGGGGGGGTGGAAGGAAAGTCGGGGTTTTATTTTTGTCCCGGGGGACCCAGAGGGGGGCCCGTAATGTTGTTCTTTTTGATCCCCTTTAATGCGAGGATCTGTTGGGGGAAATGGAGCATCCAAGCATCATGTGGGATGGAGCCTTGTTCCCAACCTTGGGTCGAGGGGCCCACTAGCAAAGTCATTTTCCCTTTATTTTCCCTCCCCCGCCCAAATTCGCAAAAAACCTCTTTCCAAAGGCAGGGACGTCTTAACATGGTGTTGGGAAAACCCCCTTCCCCTCCCCCTCCGCTTCCCCGGCACAGTTCAACCAGCCCGACTTGCCTCGATGATGCACCCTGAGAGTGGGGCCCCGCCTTCCCCTTCCCCCTGGACCAAAACCACTCCCAAATGAAGACCATTAATTGTGAAACTGCGGGGCCTTGTGGATTATGCGTTACGGCAAGGGGCATATAATCGCTGGGTGAATCAGGGGCTTGCTCAAAGAAGGCCTGGTTTGAGGGTCCGGGACCTTTTGATGGCGTAAGGAGGAGCGGGGTTTCGTGACAGTGGAGGGGGAAACATTCAGCGACTTCTCGACCCCCCTTTCCCTTTTTGTGGCGGGCCGAATTCCCCTACCCCATATTTCCTCCTGCCCATGATGAAGCCTGCAAGAAAATTCTGGGGAAAGACCGGTGGACCGCAATGTCCATCATCATCAAACCCCGGGTGCTTGGTGTCCTGCATTTTTGCATCCAGAAGCTGGGGGGTAAAAAAAGGGGCACTGAAAGGCTTGCAGACCGCCCGGGATTTTTGCCGATTGCCCGGCTTCCTTTCCTCCTCTGAGGGATCAGTAACTGGGCGTCAGAGCAACTAAATCTCTTGATCTTTTAACTGCCTTCTGATCAACCCGCTTTTTTGTCATCAAAGAGGTCTTCAAAAATGGTTTTCCCACAGGGGGTGGGTAACAATTTGACATTTGGGTCCCTTCCTTCAGTTGGACGGATGACGATAATGTGAGATGAATTTGTGGGCCGGGAATGGGGAGGAGACGGGGGTAAGACTGCTGGATGCAGGTTGCTTAACCATAAAGAACAGATTGGCGCGCTTTTCATTCTGAGTTAAAGGGGGCCCTGCCCCAGCATGACAGGCCTCGGTCCTGCCCCCGATGATCGGGCCCCTGCGTGTTTGTTGCCACACTGGAAGGAGACCTTTTGGTCCGTACCCCTGTGTACCCCCCCCTTTGCTCGCTTCCCAACCTGATTTCGCTCCATTTAAGGAATATAAAAATTTGAAAGGTTGGAATAGTTTTGGAAAGTTTTTAAAAAATTTCGGCAAATCACAGCTATTCTCAAACCCCTTAATCAAAAAAAAAATTTGTGGATTAAAATTTAACAAATCGGACGGGCAAAAGTGCAAAAAAACACGTATCTTTTTTTTTTGTATAATAAAAGTTTTTTTTGGTACCTTTAAATTTCACCTGTGGTGACTATAAAATTGTGTATAAGATAAAAGTCCCGCTATCTGAATGAAAAAAGCTGCAATGCACCAAAGAAAAAAAAAACACTTCTGTTATGATTCGGATGATACAAGGTTTTTTTGGCACCTTTCAATTCCCCTGTGGTGACTTTTAAAATTGCTGTATAAGATATAAGTGCACGTATCTGAATAAACAAGCTGCATACCCAAAGTCAAAAAACTATTGTTATAGATTCGGATGATAAAGGTTTTTTTTGGCACCTTTCAATTCACCTGCGGTGATTTAAAAAAATTGCTGTATAAGATAAAAGTGACGCTATTGAATAAAAACAAAGCTCAATGCGCCAAACTAAAAAAACCCGTATTGTTATGTCCGGATGATACAAGGTATTTTTGGAAACCCTTTCAATTCACCTTGGTGACTATAAAATCTGTAGAAGAATAAGTGCAGTTCTGAATGAACAAAGTGCAATGCGCAAAGTCAAAAAAAAATTTTTGTTATAATTCGGATGATAAAAAGGTATTTTTGGCCCCTTTCATTTCCCCGTGGTGACATAAATTGCTGTAAAAGATAAAAGTCACGCTATCTGAATGAACAAAGCTGAAATGCCCCAAAAGTCAAAAAAACGTACTGTTATGATTCGGTGATCCCTGGTTTTTTTGGCACCTTTAAATTCACTGTGGGACTTTTTGCTGTATAAATAAAAGTGAAAACTATCCAATGAACAAATCTGGAGGGGCAAAAGTGCAAAAAAACGTTCTGTTAAAAGATTCTGATGATAAAGGGTATTTTTGGCACCTATCAACCTGTGCTGTAAAAGATTGTGGATTAAATTTAAGTGCAAGGTGGATATACAACAAAGGGGGAAAATGGGTAAAAATTAAAAAAGAACACCTATCTGAAATTTTTAACTGAAATAAAAGTGGAGTTTTGCACCTAACAAAGAGCCTGCAGTTTAAAAGAAAATGAGTGTAAACCTAATTAAATTCCACTGCCCAATACCAGGAAATCTTTCAATAGCAAAAAAAAAAAAATTAATAATGAATAAAATTGCAGTGCAATGTTACCTAAGTCTTGGTGAATTTATCCAGTGTCCCTTTTTAGGTTGTCTGTGTTGGCCCACAGGGCCCCCCCCCCCCCGCTTCCCCCCGGACTTTATGCGTAGATGCTGCTTTAAAATTAAATTTTCTAACTACCCAAAAAATTTTTCCCAAAGTTAATTAACCAACATAATAGTGAGGTTTTTCCCCGTTAAAATAGTATGATTTGTGAGTAGTTTGGAGACATGCAGAGGAATCCAACTAGTTAAACCTGAGAGAGACTGAGGGAGAACAGTAAGGGCGTTCTATGTTAAAAACGAGGTCAGTGATTTTTCCACCAATCGCAAACCTACAATCCCAGTCATGACGTCGCACACACATCTCACCCTGCCACCCGTAAGTGATTGGCTGGCCGCCCCAAAAAATCGGAAGGGCCGAAAATGGCGCGATTTTAATGATTATGGCCGATTTTTTAACTAAATTATCGCGTGATCGGAGAAATCCGATTACCATAAAAACCGTGCCGATTTCAACTTTGTCGATAAAAATCGCTCGACACTAATTATTTGTTATTAATTCACCACAATGGATACCAAGAGTTTCAGAATAGGTGTCGCTTAATTTTAGATCATAGCAGGGTTTCAGTCCCCCCGAAACAGTTACATCACACAGAGTAATGGTAAATGGTGGGGTTTGGTTTTTTTTCTGGTTTTTGTCCTGGCTTTTACGCATTTTTTAGGGTACTTCTCGCTATAGTTTTTTTTCTTGCATTTCATTAGCTGCTGTATACAGGTATTCCCTTTTCTTAAAGCAATATGTTGTTCATTGCTGAAGCCATTTTCCCCTGGGATGGTGTTGTATATAGTTAAAATTGGATTGGGTGGTCAAGGGGGGAAGTAGTGCAATAGATTTAAATTTTCATCCGGAATCCCTATTGTCAGTATCACTTTTAAAAAAAATTTTAGATGATAGTACCGGCTTTTGCGTAATTTTTTTTAGCGTTTGGTAAATGTTTGGGAAACAGTATATTGCACAGAGGGTTGTTACAGGGCCCCGTTTTTGTGGGAGCGTTTTTACCAAGTAGCCCCTAGCTCGTGCTGGGGGTAAACAAATTACACCGCGTGTTTAGAGGAAAAATCATGGGAACCCAAAGTGTTCATGGTTCAGGGTCGCTCGGCATTAGTCATGGGTTTTTTTCCAGTGCCCGGTTAACCGCTTAGAATGGCCCTTTGAAGAAGGGGGGCCTTTATGGAAAAGATGATCTGTTCAGCTTGGTAACATTGGTTACGCAGGCATTTGTTTTAAAATAAGATATAAGCTGGGAAAATTTTGCCCGAAGTTAAAGTAGATCTCTCTATCTCGCTGGCCCCTTCTCCCCGATGAGATACAATAGAGAAGTGATAAGAGCCTGGGGGAGCTTGGCCTGTATATGGGGGCACACGGCATGTGTTATTCTCAGGATTATCTCCTATTCATGGTTGTGGTTTTTTCCAGTTGATGCAATAGATGTGCTTTTAAAATGCTGTTTAAGCTTTGACCCCTATATAGATGTGATGTGATATTTGTAACCATATTATGGGGAAACCCCTTTTTAACCAATATTATGCATGCCCTTTCCTTTATAATCATATTATGCAAAAAGTATATCAATATACCTATCTTCTTGTATTTTTTGTAATCATTGAATTACTCTATAATAAAGTAATTTAAAACATTGGATGTTTGCCTTCTTTAAAGCGTAAGGGCCCCCAAAAAAAAGGTTGGCAAACATTTGGTACCAAAGTTTAAAAATAGGGAGAAGGTTTTCTGATTAAGGGGGTTTATAGCGACCTCCCGACCTTAAAAAGCAGATTTTTTGCAAAAACCCCATAATCCCGTGTAAAAATGGAAAAAGCGTTTTCTGATTTAAAAAGTGTTGATACGGGCCCCCTGAACTTTAAAAAAAGATTTTAGAAGATTCCAATAGTCTGGAATTTTTAACCTCCATCCAATAAACCCGGAATATAGGTGAAATTGTGTAAAAACATGTCTTCTTTAAGAAGAAAGAGGGGTAAAAAGTATTTGTTATATTTCAGGTGGGGGCAGGCTCCCTATTTGTTTTGGCCAATAAGTGGTGCAATTTTTCCTTTGGGGAATCAGGGGAAAGTGTATAAAAGATGCTGAACCAACTAATTGGTCCGCATTTGCAAAAGGGGGAAATTGAAAGGAACAAGGGAATTTAATGTACTACATTCAATTTCCTTAAGGGTTGGGGTTTTTCACGGCTTTGGAAAACAGCTGAAAAAATTTTTGTTCTTGAAAAAAAAAAAGGAAGAGAAAAAAAA
>JAODAL010086745.1:0-10149 GCA_025379985.1 Phyllomedusa bahiana | reverse complement strand
GGGATGGAGGTATAGGGTTATGTGATAGAGGAGAGAAGCTGAGCTCTGTGGTATATAGGGTTATGTGATAGAGGAGAGAAGCTGAGCTCTGTGGTATATAGGGTTATGTGATAGAGGAGAGAAGCTGAGCTCTGTGGTATATAGGGTTATGTGATAGAGGAGAGAAGCTGAGCTCTGTGGTATATAGGGTTATGTGATGGAGGAGAGAAGCTGAGCTCTGTGATATATAGGGTTATGTGAGTGAGGAGAGAAGCTGAGCTCTGTGATATATAGGGTTATGTGATGGAGGAGAGAAGCTGAGCTCTGTGATATATAGGGTTATGTGATGGAGGAGAGAAGCTGAGCTCTGTGATATATAGGGTTATGTGATGGAGGAGAGAAGCTGAGCTCTGTGATATATAGGGTTATGTGATGGAGGAGAGAAGCTGAGCTCTGTGATATATAGGGTTATGTGATGGAGGAGAGAAGCTGAGCTCTGTGATATATAGGGTTATGTGATGGAGGAGAGAAGCTGAGCTCTGTGATATATAGGGTTATGTGATGGAGGAGAGAAGCTGAGCTCTGTGTTCTGGGGTTACGTGCCGGAGGCGAGCAGCTGAGCTCTGTGTTATAGGGTTATGTGATGGAGGAGAGAAGCTGAGCTCTGTGATATATAGGGTTATGTGATGGAGGAGAGAAGCTGAGCTCTGTGATATATAGGGTTATGTGATGGAGGAGAGAAGCTGAGCTCTGTGGTACATAGGGTTATGTGATAGAGGAGAGAAGCTGAGCTCTGTGGTATATAGGGTTATGTGATAGAGGAGAGAAGCTGAGCTCTGTGGTATATAGGGTTATGTGATAGAGGAGAGAAGCTGAGCTCTGTGGTATATAGGGTTATGTGATGGAGGAGAGAAGCTGAGCTCTGTGATATATAGGGTTATGTGATGGAGGAGAGAAGCTGAGCTCTGTGATATATAGGGTTATGTGATGGAGGAGAGAAGCTGAGCTCTGTGATATATAGGGTTATGTGATGGAGGAGAGAAGCTGAGCTCTGTGATATATAGGGTTATGTGATAGAGGAGAGGAGCTGAGCTCTGTGGTACATAGGGTTATGTGATAGAGGAGAGAAGCTGAGCTCTGTGGTGTATAGGGTTATGTGATAGAGGAGAGAAGCTGAGCTCTGTGGTGTATAGGGTTATGTGATAGAGGAGAGAAGCTGAGCTCTGTGGTGTATAGGGTTATGTGATAGAGGAGAGAAGCTGAGCTCTGTGTTATGTGATGCAAGGCAGACCACACGCCGGATTCATGAGCCCACGTACGACAGGTTCATACTCACTGTCCCAGTCTTCACTCCTCTGTATCTATTTCGAGCTGGCGTGTCGGCGCCATTTTTCATACATGTCGCCCTAAATTGCATTGGTGGAAAAAAATGTATCCGAGGCTTATTTTATGTGGTTGTTTTATCTTATGTGATTGGTTTATGAAGTTTGTTACTTTTGAAGGATTTTCTAGAATATTTGATCCTCCAGATTCTGGTCCAGCAGTGATGCTGCATCTAATTGTATAGAAATCTATGGTGTATGGAGATCCTGAGAATGTGTCCCTGGGGATTTAGAGGCCCTAGAGGTCAGAGAAGGGGTGAGGTCCGCTTTACTCCATGTTAGTTGCCAGCATCTCTCTGCGGGTTTTTCTCCAGTTTTGCTATCAAGAGAGGCCCCTGTTCTCAAACAGTGCTGCACCAACAGTGAGGCCCCCCCGTAAGATGCCCCCTAGCAGTGGAGTAGCAAGGAAGGGGTGGAGGCTGGGGGGATGGTCCACCCCGCTCAGCATACTTGTCACCTCTTCTGGACCCCTGAAATTGTTGGCAGTGTTACCTTGCACCTTACATGTACGGTGCTCAGAGGTTGGGCCCGCGCAGTCTTCAGCTGGAATCGGGTGTAATGTAGAGCGGGGCTCCTGCTGCAGTAGCTTGGAACAGCGCTAGCTCAATCCCCTGTGTGTAACCCCCTAGATGCCACAGTCAGTGACCTCTATAGCATCTAGGTGGTTAACAGACAGAGGAGGATCCCTCAGTCTGTCAACCCTACAAAACGAACCCGTGGTGGCCAGAGGCCAAATCATGTCCTCCGGGTCTATTATGTACAGAAGCCCACTGGAGTCTAGTAGGCTAGTGGCACAAAAAAAAACTGAAAAGAAGAAGATGAGAAAATGTATAAAACATCAAGGAAACAGAAGCAGCAAATTTGTTGTCACACATAGACTCATGTTTATTAGAACAACAACTGATGGAAATGTTATCACTGGTATAGATGGTGCGAGTCTGATGTTGGCAGGTAGTGCGACAACGTAGGGAATGGGAATGGGAGGTGGAAGTCGCAGAGGGGGCTTAGAAGGTCCACTGGAGTGACTGTGTAGTCGGCAGGAGGGGGTGATGAAGGAAGGTGACTGGTGTAGTCGGCAAGGAGGGGGCTTCAGGAAGGTGTCACCACGGTGGAAGGTGCACTTGGTGTAGTCGGCAAGGAGGGGGGGCTTCAGGAAGGTGTCAGCACCGTGGAAGGTGCACTTGGTGTAGTCGGCAAGGAGGGGGGGCTTCAGGAAGGTGTCAGCACCGTGGAAGGTGCACTTGGTGTAGTCGGCAAGGAGGGGGGGCTTCAGGAAGGTGTGAGCACCGTGGAAGGTGCACTTGGTGTAGTCGGCAAGCAGGGGGGGCTAAAGGAAGGTGTCAGCCGTGGAGCACCGAAGGGGGGGAAGGTGCAACTTGGTGTGTAGTCGGCAAGGAGGGGGGGCTTCAGGAAGGTGTCAGCACCGTGGAAGGTGCACTTGGTGTAGTCGGCAAGGAGGGGGGGCTTCAGGAAGGTGTCAGCACGGTGGAAGGTGCATTTGGTGTTACTGCAATGGGCGTCCTAACTTCATATATACTCCCTGTTGTATTCTTCCAGTTCTGGTGGTAATATGTCTGACTGGATGCTGGCATTTCTGTAATCTTTAGCCCAGGCAGCACTCACAAAGCAGATGTTATCATAAGGCTCTTGGTCTATTTCATCTGGGTTGCGTTTTATCACCTCGCTGAACGGCACAGTAACATTTCTGTTCAAATGCCAGTCTTCGGGCGGGGGGGAAAATGGGGGTTGAAAAATTGGAAGGCGGGGGCCCCTGTTTTCAGTGGGCCTTAAAAAAACGGGCGCTAGTTTAAATTTCCCCCTGTTGTGAAAAAAAACCCCCCTAGTTTTCCCCCGGGGTTTAAAGTTAAACCTCTATAGAAATCTATGGTTTAAACAGAAAGGGGGGAAAGGGGGACCCCTTTTCGGGTCTGCCCCCCCCTTTACAAAAACGAAACCCCTTGGGGGCCAAAGGGGGGAAAAAAATTAATTTTTTCCCCGGGGGGGGTCTTTTAATGAAAAAGGGAAGGCCCCGTAAAGGTTAGTGGGGTAAGGGGGCCAAAAAAAAACAAAAAAAAAAAAAAAAGGGGAAAAAAAAGGGAAAAAGGAAAAATTTTTTGAAAAAATTTTTATATTAAAAAACCCATCGAGGAAAAAAAAGGGGGGAATAAGCGGGGGAAAATTATTTTGGGATGTCCCCAACTGGGGAAGGGGAATGGGGGGAAAAATAAAACCAAAAACGGTGGAAATTGGTTTTTCCCAAAATTTGGGGAAGGTTAGAAGGGGTTTTCCCGGTGTTCGGAAGGGGGGGGGGCCAGGAATGTGGCCCCAAAACAAGGTAAGGGAAGGGGGGGGGGAAGGTGGAAATAAAGGTAAAACGGGGGAAAAGGGGGGGGGGGGGGGGTGTTCAGGGAAGGGTTGGTTACCAAACGGGGGGAAAGGGTTTTTTGGCCAAAACCTGGTTTTTCCCCTTGGCCAAGGGGGGCCTTTTCCCTAACTTCTTTATTTTTTTTCCCCTGTTGAAAATTTTTCCCATTTCTGGGGTAAATTTTCGGGGACGGATGCGGGGCATTTCTGTAATTTTTAAAGGGCCCCGGGCCCCGGGAACCCCCAAAAAAAAGGGCAGTTTGTTTTTTTCTTTAAGGGGCCCCCCTTGGGGGGTCTTTTTTCCCTTCTGGGGTGCTTTTTATCCCCTTGTTTTTGGAAAGGGGCAAAAAGTAACTTTCTTTTTAAAAAATTTTAACCTTGCCGGGGGTCCCAACCCCAACGGGGAAAAATTTAACCCGGGGGACCGGGGGGTTTTTTTGGGGGGGGGGATTTTCAAGTTTGCCCAGTTTAAAATTAAAAAAAAAAAAAAACGGGTTCCCGGGCCCGGGAAATGGGCCCTCCCCCCCCACCCTTTCCGGGGGGGAAAAATTTCCTTTTGAAAAAAAAAGCCTTTTTTTGGGGAAGGGTCCTTTTGGTGCCCGGGGTTAAAAAGATCTTCTTTTTTATATTTGGGTTCGCTTTTAATTTCACGGGGGCTCTCTCGATCTTTTTCCCTTTTTTTTCCCCCAAAAAAAACGAAAATCCCTTTTTTTGTGGGGGGGGCCCACCTTTTTTAAAAAGGGTTTAAACCCCCAAAAAAGGGGAAAAAAAACCCCGGGGTCCCCGCCAGGGGCCCTTGGGGGGGTTTTTTGGCCCTCTTTATTTTTTTCCGGACCTTTGGAAAAAACCCCAAGCGTCCCCACATTTTCCTCAACTTGCTCCCTTTCCGAAAAAAAACATTTTTTGGGAAGGGCCCAAAAAAACCAAAAAACCAAAAACCCCCAAAAAATCTTGGGGTTGGTTCCCCCTGGGCCCCTTTAGGAGGAGGGGTTTGGTGGTTTTGGGGGCCGCGGGGGGGGGAACAACCCCCCCGGGGAAGTTGGGAAAATTTAAAAGGCCCAAAAAAAACAAATTTCCGCAAGCCAAAAAAAAATTTTTTGGGTTCGGGATGGGGGTTTTTGGGTTCAGTTTTCCTCCCCCAATAGCCCACAAAGGGCCTTTTTCCGCCCATCGGCCCAGCCCCCCTTTTTCATGTAAAAAGGACTAGCGGGTTTTTCCGTGGGGGAAAGTTTGCCTTTGGGGGCCTGGAACGGGGGAAAGGGGGCCCCCCACGGGGGGGGAAACCCTTCTTTTAAATAACGTTTTTTTTTTAAAGGGGCCAAGAGGGGGGTTTTTGGAAAAATTTTGGGGTTTTTTTTTTTTTTAATTTTAAAAAATTGGGGCCCCCTTTTGCCTTTACCTTTTAGGGGATTTTTTTTTGCAAAAAACCAAATACTTTTAAAAATAACCACCTTTTCCCCAAGTAAAATAAAGGGAAAATCAAAAAAATTTTTTGGCCCTTGCTTTTTAAAGGGGGGGGCCCAGTTTTTTTAACTTCTCCGGGCGGGGATGAAGGCCCCGGTTTGTGGCTCTTCCCCTTTTCCCCCCTGGGTTTTAAAATTTTTTTCCCATCCCAAAAAGGGTTTTTTTTTTTTGGTTTGGGGAAAATTCCGGGCTCTTGCCCCAAACCAAACCTTTCCCGGGGGGGTTCCCCTTTTTCCCCCCCAGTGCCCAAAGGGGCCCTTTGGGCTCCCCCCCTCCCCCGGGGTCCCCCTTCGGCCGGGTACCCCACCCCCTTTGCTCCCCCCCCTTTTCCCCCGGGGTTTCCCCTTTTCCCCCCGGGAAATTCCACCCTTGTTTCCCCACCTCCCGGGGGGGGTTCCTTCCTTGGGCCCCGTATCCGGGGGCCCTTTTTGCCCCCCCACCCCCCTTTCCCGGGGTTTTCCCCTTTTGGGGGCCCAAAGGTTTCCGCCCGCTCCCCCCCCAAACCCCCGGGGTTTCCCCCCTTTTCGGGGGGCCAGAAACCCCAACCCCTTTGGGCTCCACCCCCTTTTTGGGGTTTTCCTTCCCCCCATATTTTTTCCCCCGCAACCTTTTCCTCCCAAAACCCCCCAAAACCCCCCCTGGGGGTTTCCCTTCCCCCCTTCGGGCCCCGGGGGTTACCCAAAACCCCTTGTTTTCCCCCACCCCCCCTTGGGGTTCTTTTTTGGGCCCAGAAATTCCCTTCCCTGTTTCCACCCCCCCTTTTTTCCTGAAAATTTTTTTGATGTTTTAAAAAAAAATTTTTAACCGGGGGGGGCCCAAAAAAATTTTTGGTTTTTTTTTCGGGGAAAAGTTTTCCCAACATTTTTCCCAAACGTTTTTTTGTTTTTTCTTTCAAATTGTGCGGGCCCCGGGAATTTTTTTCCTTTTTGGGGGATTCCCGGGTTTGCCCCTTTTTTGGGCCCTTTGTCCCTTTTCTGGTTTTCCCTTTCTAAAAGGGTTCCCCTCCCTGGTTTTTCCTTTTTAAAGATTTTCCCCTCCTAAAGGGGGGTTTTTAAAACCCTGGGTTTTTTTTTTTTCCCTCGCCATCCCCCCGGGCCTTTTTTTCTTCCTTAGGGGTTTTTTTCCAAACCCTTTTCCCTTTCTGGGTCTTTTTTTTGTTTTTTTCCTTTTTGGGGGGGACGGTTTTTGGGAAAACCCTTTTTTTTCCAGGGGGGTTTTTTTAAAATTTCTCCCCCCTTTTTCTTTTTTCCTTTTTCCCGGGAAAAAACTCTTTGGGAAATTTTCGGGGTTCCAAAAGGGGTTTGGTTTAAAAAAAAAAAAAATAAAATAAACGCCAAAAAAAATTTGCCAATAAAAAAAAAGGGCCTTTTTTCCCCGGCTATTTGGGGGGAAGTGTTTTGGTAAAAATTTGGACCCCAATTTTAGGGCCTCGGGGGGGAAAATCAAAATTTAAATTTAAGGTGATTTTTCCAATTTTATTTTTGGGGGGACATCTTTTAAACCCCAGGGGGGGAAGGGAAGCCGGGGGCAGGGGGTTTTGTGTTGTCCCGGGACTTTGTATTAAATTTTGCGGGAAATTGTAGGAAACTAAAAATTGTGGATTTTCCCATTCTTTTTTAAAAAAACCTGCCCCCATAATTTTGTAAAACTTATTTAAAAAAACAAACCCCGGCAATTACGGGGAAGAATGAAAAAAAACCCTTGAGCAGGTTTCGAAAATTTTTTTTTGGGGGAAAAAAAGATTAAACGGGAACTTGTTTTTTTAACCGCTTTTTTTTTTCGGGGGTTTAAAGGGGGTTTTCCCAGGGGGGCCGGGAAAAACCAGTTGAGGGGAAAAAGCTTTTGGTTCTTTATGCCCCCAACTTTCATGAAAGGGAAAGGGAAAGGAAAAAAAAATCTTTTGTTAAAAACCCCACCCAACGGGGGGACTCCTTAACCCCCGGGAAAAAAGCAGGGTTTTTAAAAGGGGAAAATTTTTATTACGGGTTTTTCCTGAATTTTTTCCACCACAGAAAAAAAATTTTCATAAAAAAAAAAATTTTTGCTCACCCCCCCCTTTCCTTTGTTCTATAAAAAAATTGGGGGCCCCTCAGATCAGGGAGGGGTTTCCCTTTTTTAATTATAAAAAGAATCTAAAAAAAAAAATTTTCTGGGGGGGAAAAAGGGGCCCCCGCAAGGGGGGCCCCAATTTATTTGGAAAAAGGCAGCAGGAGGGGGCCCCCAAAAAAAAACCCCTTTCTCCTAAAAAATTCTGTTGTTAGGGTTCCAAAAGTTTTTTTCCCAAAAAACAAAAAATTTTAAAAAATTTTTGGGGGCCCCAAAAAAAAAAAAAAAAAAAACCCTTAAAAAAAAATTTTTTTTAAAATTGGGGGGGGTTTTTTGGGGGTTTGAGGGGTTCCCAATAAAGATGCCCAAGGTTTTAAAAAACCCCAAAATTTTCTGAAACCCCAAAAAAACCCGATTTAAAAAAACCTTTTGGCCTTTTTTAAGACAAAACCAAAAATTTCTGTCCCCCCCCCTTTTTTGTCCAAAAAACGGAAAAAAAAAACCCCAAACTGAAAAAATTGGCTTAAACGATTACCCGGGGGAACCCTTGGGAATAAAAAAAGGTTTGGGGCCCCCCCCGGGGGGACCCTGGTGGGGTTCACCCCCCCGTCCCCTGCTAAAAAGGGGGAAGGGGGATTTATGGTTTGGAAAACCTGGGGGACAAAAATTTGTTGTGCTCTCGGGAAGCAGTTTTAAAATTTTTTAAATTTTTTAAAATTAATTTTTTTTAATATTTTGTGTTTTGTGTTGGGGGGTGGGGGGCATTTTAAAAAAAATTTTCGGCTAGTTTGGCCAGGTTTCCCCTTTTGGGCCCCCCGGGCCATTTTTCCCAACTGTACCCCGGGGCCAAAAAAGGTTTAAATTGGGGGAAAATATATAAAAAAGGACCAGGGGATTTAAAAACCCCTTTTGGGAAAATCTTTTTTTTCTTTCCAAAAAAAATTATTTTTTCCCGAAAAAAAATTTCAGGGAGCGATCCCCCCCCATAGTCCCCTTCTTTTTTCCCTTTAAAACGGGGGGGCTTTTTTCAAAAAAAAAAGAAAATTGGCATTTAAAAAAAAGTCTTTCTTTTAATCGTTTTTCCTAAAATTTGAAAGGGGAAAAAAATCTTTTGGTAATGGGGAAAAACCCCTTTTTAAAAACTTGCCCCCAGGGCCTTTTTCCCGTTTTGGGGGGGAAGGGGGGCGGGGGCTCCGGGGAAAATACCTTGGGGCCCTCTGAGGGGGGGGGCCCCGGGGGTGGGCCCTTGGGGTCTAACCACCACCCCCGGTTGGTTTTATGTGGGCTCAGGGGGGGGGCCTATGAGGCCGGTAAGGGCCTGAATTTTTGGGTTTTTTGGGCGGGGGGGTTTTTTGTTTTGGGAAAAATTTTTTGGGGTTTGGGTTGTGGGGCGGGGGGGCTCTGAAAAAATGCGCCCTTTTTTGGGGGGGGATGGGGGCCCTTTTAAAAAATTAAAAAAACCAAAAAGGGGGGGGGGAAAAAAATTGGCAGGGGAAACGGGGGTTTTGCCCCAGGTTTTTCGGGGGAATGCTTTTAAAAAAAAAAAAAAATCTTTTCCCGGCCCTGTTCTTTATAGGGGGGTTGGGGGGCCCAGGCGCAAACCCCCCAAAGGGGTGGGGGGGGCCCTTTTGGTCGGGGCCAACCCGGGGCCCAATTTGTAAATGCCCTGGGGGTTTCAGGGGGGGTTTTCTGGAGGGGGGGACCCCCGGGGAAACCTTTATTTTTTCCCCCAATTTTTTTTAAAACGGGAAAGGGGGAGGGGCAAAAGGGGGGGCGCTTTACTGCGGGAATAAGGAAAACCCAAGTTTAACCGGGGGGTTTTCCCCTAAAAAGGGCCGGGGAGTTGTCGAAGTTTTAACTAAAAAAACCACCAAATTTCTATAAACCCGAAAGTAAAAACCGGGTTCTTTCCCCTTTCCCCGCATTCTCCCAACGGGTTTAAATTTGCGCCAAAAAAAATTTTTCATTTGGGCCCCCCACTTCCCCAAGCCGGATACTGCGGGAAGTTTTTGGGGTTTGCCTTGGGAGGGGGGGGGGAAAAGAGTGGGGGGGGATGGGGGGGGGGGAAATAGTGTTGGGGGGGGGGTGGGGGGGGAGAGGAGGGGGGGGGGGGGGGTGGGGGAAGAGAAGGGAGGGAGCTGTGGGAGAGGGGAAATGAAAATGGAGCTGGGGCTTGGGAATGGGTTTTGATGGGGGGGGAAATTTTGAAGGCCTTGGGGTTTGGGGGAAAAGAGGGGAAGGGGTTTGGGAAAGGTTGTTTTTTTGGGATATGTGGGGGGGCCTGGGTTTGGGGTTGGAAGGGGGTTAATTTGGGGAAGGGGGAGGGAGAATGTAGGCTTGTGGTTTGGGGTTTGCTGGAAAGTAGGGGTTAAAGGGGGGCAAAGTTCTGGGATTTGGGGGTTTTTGGAGGGGGGGATTTTGGGCCCTTGGGGTTTTTGGGGTTTTTTGTGGGAAGGGGGGGAGTGTTTGGGGGCTTGTGGAATGGGGGGTTTTGGGTTTTGGAGGGGGGGGATGGATCTGGTGGGATTTTAAAAAAATTTTTGGGGGGGAGAAGGGCGGGGAAATTTCGGGGGGAATGAGGGGGTTTTGTGGGGGGGGGTAAAAGGTCCCAGGAGTTTTGGGTTTGGGAAGGAAGAAGGGGAGGAGCTGTGCAAGTTCGGGGCTTGGATTTTTCTGGGAGAAGGGAAGGGCTTTCCTTTTCCGGGTTTTCCTTTTACGGTGCGGAATTTTAAGTGCTTGGCGGCCCAAATTTTAAATTTTTTTTTTTTGGAAAAAAAGCATTGGGGGAAAAAAGGAAAAAGGGCCGGGGTTTTTTAGGGGTTGTTTTTTTTGGAGGTTTTTAAAAAAATTTTGTTTTTTTAAAGGGGTTTTTTTGGAAATTTTTGCCCAAGGTTTTTTTGGGAGCCGTTTGCTG
>JAODAL010086744.1:0-10149 GCA_025379985.1 Phyllomedusa bahiana | reverse complement strand
TGGTGTTTTATTAGGCTTCAGGCTCCCATAGTAACTGATCAGAACCTCTGAAATTCTCATGGGGGCTTTCTAAAGGGTTTAAAGGGGGGCAGGGTTGGGAGCTGGCTACAATCTCTATTGTTAGTGGCAGGTGGCAGAAATAATTATCACCTGGCACCTGCCACCTATGGAATGGACTCACTTTGACATACTTCCATTGTCAGTAAGGGGTTAAGGGGAAGCCATTGGCCACATACAATTTCCACTTTGATACCACTCTACCATGATCAAAATAATTTAGTAAATTCGTAGTTATTATTGATTTTATTGTAGGTTATTGTCATGTTTGCTACTGCAATTCCCCTTCATTTGTTAAAAGGGCTTTATCTGTTATCTGTTATGTAATATCTTCTATATAATTCCACACTTAATTTCCTTTTCCCATCCACATTTAGATTTACCTACACCTATGATACAAGACACTTTTAACGGGAAAAGATTGCTAACCCCGGGGTAGGCTTCTATTAAAATTAATTGGAAGTCAGACCTTTAAACTTCAATAATTTTGAAATGGTCTAGAATAATTGCATCACTAAATTAAATTTTTTTTTTTAAAGACTTTCTTATGTTAATTCTTCCTGTTGGACAAGTACAATTGCTCTGCATTTCCTGTGAGCTCAGTATTTTATCTGTAATGTACATTTAAAACTGGGCTGGGGTTAATTATCTGCTATTATACATACCCATACGCAAATATACATTCAAAAATTCACTGAACTCCAAAATCAAAATCAAAAGTGGTTAAAAAATGTATTTCATCATCTTCAATGCTCCAAGAGAAAGCGGGTACATTGTATCTTTTTGACATGTTGGAATAAAACCCTCTTTTTGAATTTTCACTTTGCAGTCCCATAATATTTTTAAATGTGCACTTCCTGAGGACTTTGGGATAAGATCAAAATGACCAGCAAGTTCTGGACTGGTGAAGTCTGAATGTGCTGTTTATATATACACACACAGGTCAGCAGTAACATTGTGCCCCACCTGTGATGCCCAAATAGTAAAAACTATGGTCTATCAGTTCTGGTGTGACAAAGACAGCAGTGGAGGTGGCTCATATGCTTCGTAAGAGTGAGATCACAGACGTCCATGCAAGCACCGTGCAACAAACATTACACAAGTCTGGAATGGGGGCTAGAAAAAGGTGAAGAAGCATCAACTTCAATCTCATAAGAAGTGTTGTCTTGAGTTTGCAAAAAAGTATGAAAAGTAGAAGATTGGAAACAGGCGATTTGGAGTGACGAGATTAAAGTCGATAGATCGGGCTCTGATGGGTGCAAATGGGTTTGTAAGAATCAAGGGAAAAGGAGGCTAATGGATTGAGAAAATGAAGGAATTGTCTAACTTGGTGGAGGAAACCTGATGATATGCGATCATTTCACAGCCAAAGATGTTGGATACTTGACCAGGATCGATGGTGGTCTCAGAGCTAAGCTATATATGAGTATTCTACAAGATGACTTACTTCATAAACTCGAGTACTATGAGTATGATAAGGACGACATAGTGTTCCAGTAGGACAATGACATGAAGCAAAAAATCCAAAAAATAGAAGGACAGCACTTGAGAAGAAAGAGTGGTTTTATTTATCCCAGCTAATTTCAATGACCTGAAGCAGACATCAAGGTTGGAGAAGAAATGATTCAATGATAATGAAGTAAATTTGCAAGATTGGCATCCACAGTCCCCAGACCTCAACACAACCAAACACTTGTGGGTAGTTGGAGTTGAAGAAAAAGCTGTATTCATACCCAAGTGAGTCGACCAATATGCACCAACATTGGGAACATGTAGAAGAGATCTATGATCAGATTTCGATTAAGACATACTTGAATCTGATCGAAAGCCCAGAATGATTCAGGGAGTGTTGAAAGCTAAAGGTGGATTTACAAAATACTGACAATATAATAAAAATAAACATTTTGGTTTTTAGGAGCAAAACAGTAACAATGCAGTAACATGACAAAAAATCTGCATAACTAAGCAGATGCTAAATAGCTGCAATAAAAAAATTATGTGTTAGATAGCTAAGATGATTGTTTTTAAAATGATGATAGTCTCACATTCCAAGCTGTAGTGGATGTAAGATACAGAACCTGTAGTGTAGTGAGATACAGAGCCTGAAAGTCAAAAGTTCAAAACATTGTTACCATTTTGCTTGTCAGTGTATGTTCTTCCTAAATAGCTTGATTATTGTATCATAAGGGTGATAAGTAGCCTGATATTGCCATTTTACTACAATACAGTTATCACTTAAGTATGCACCATGTAAGTGGGAATGGGAGTCGGAGTGAGAGTGGGAGCTGGAGATGGAGTTTGGGAAAGTGAGAAGTCGGAGCCGGAGTTGGAATAGGAGCTTTGGTTTACCAAAACCACAGCCCTGGTTATAAAACAGCACATACATACATATTGCACATATATACATGTATTTATTCTAAGATTTCAAAACTAATTACAAAACAATTTACCAGAATATTATTTTGAGGGCATTGATGATTTAGAAATCATCTCAAGTTTCATAAGTGAATATCATATTGATTAAACTAGGCTAATGTACTAAATGTACAAAAGAAAACATCCACTGGGACTTGGCATTTGAGATTTTGAAGCAGTATAAGGACATCAACACTGTGCTAACAATTCTTATGGATGACATTGACATTTCAGTAGTCTGCACCACAAAGCATATCTTTCTGATAAGTAAAACCTTAGCACCCTAATTCCGTAGAAACCTCTAATTCTTGTAGATGTCATTATTGTTGATGAAAAACATTAAACAGATGCTAAGCAGTTCATCTGATAAAAAACAAGGCAATAAAAATCAAGTGAAACTATTATAAGTTAGCAAGTAAAGTGAAGCCAAAAGTTTAAAGTTTTCAAACACTTTTGCTCATGAAAACTAAAACAATGAGTATTTATTCCAACAGCTAAATAATGTAACCATGGACTTCTTTAGAATACAATATTTATATTTGATAAATACTTTGTTAACCTTTTAATTACCTATATAAAATAGCGGTATCTTTTAGAATCTGGTCAAAGTGGACTAAAGTTTTCTTTTTTATTATTATTATTATTTATTTATTTTATAGCGCCAATTTTATAGCGTGCTGTACATTCAGGAGGTTATATACATAATATAAGTCAAACAATTTTTATTGGTTCTGTCTTATAGTGATGTGTACATTAAATTATTTGGCTTAAAAATCAGTCCTTGATTTCAGAAGCCAAGCACATGCACTATAGATGTAACGTCTGCAATTCATTTGTGTATATTTGCTATTTAGTATTCTTTTAATATAATTGTCTAGGCTCTATTTATGTGTTTAAAGGGGATTTATTGCTTCATCAATTCATGTGTTTCCTTGTACTTTCAGTTTCTCAGTTCTTAAAATCCAGGGGCGTTTCTTGCCCTCCCAGCTGGATGTTTCTTAACTGAAGGAGGATGACATCATCCTACTCCCCCTTTCACTGTTCATGCTTGCTCCCCAAAGTCAGTGGGGTTTTTTTGGAGATCAGGGGGGAGGGGAAATTAGAAATCCCCCCCCCTGTTGAGCCCACAGGGTCACTGTGTTTTTCCCTTCTTCCCTTGAAATTCTTATTTTGTAAGAGCTTTTTTGTTTACTTTACCAGGCCTAAAAATTCAGTTAGACAGTGTTCAAAAAACCCAGGGCACTGATCTTTTTCCCCCTTTTCCACTGGGGGGGGAGGTTTGTTAAGTAAAATTCGTTTTCTATGAACTCATCCAAAAAGCACAGATCTGTTTTCCTTTCTTTGTTTACACCCCGGGGAGCATTAGGCAGGCGAACACAATTTTTCCCCTAGTTTTCTGATTGTAAAAGCCCCTGCTCCCTTGTGCAAAAGGGGAAATGTTCCCCTAATGAAAGCCTTGTGAATGCGGTATGGGCAAAAAGGAATGAAAATTGGGTAAAACCCAAAAGAAAAATAAAATAAAAGGAAGTGGAATTTTGACCGGCATGGGGAAAACCATTTGTTTACGGGGAAAAAACAAATGATAAAGGGGGGAAATTTAAAAACGGGGGAAAAGTTTTTGAAAAATGATTTCCCCAAATTTGAAAATTTTCCCTTGTTTTCACTTTTCCCCCTTATTCTGAAAAACTTTAAAATGTAATAAAAAAAAACCCCTTTAAAATTTGGGGTTATAAAAAAGTGTTTTTTACGGGTTATTATTTGTGATTGCCCTGTTTTGCATTTGTTTTCAAATTTTATAGGATTTTTTTCAACTAAAAAGTTTTAAAGCAGTATAATAAAGTTCTGTAGATAATTCATATTTCTCAGGTAAATAATAAACCTGTAGAAAAAGAAGAAAAAAATATTGGGGGAGGGAGAAGAAATAGTTGTGTATAGAGTATTTATAGACTTTATGAGACTTTATTCCTTGAGCAATAAAACCATGGTTGCTATATGTCTCAAAACAAGTCTTCGTTATCAAATATAACAGAATGTTAGCGGTCATTTTTTATTGTTTCATTCAATTGGAATATAACTAGAGTTAATGGAACTGATGCTATAATTTTACAAGATAGCAATTGCAAGGGAAGCTGCTAAAAACAAAAAGAGCAATGTATTGATGGTGCTGACTGAATACTCTTAGAACAATCTTATATAAAAGAACTAGGAAAGTAGAAGATAACTGAAGACTACTTAATTAATTGAGTAATTGAGTACAGGATTTTGTATATTTGTCTCTAAATGAAACATACCTTATGACATACCTGCAATATGTTTATTGAAGTACTCATGTTCTCACATCTCTCATTTTTAAAAAGATAGTGCCAAAAAAAGATAACATTTAAATGGGTATTCTGGGACATCCAAATGCTTGTTGGTCCACTGGGGTATGATTAAAAATAGAAAAAAAGAAGCATACTCACCTCCGTGACACTCATGTTCTGTCCCGGTGGCCTGCTCGTACATCCTAGCTGCACAATGAACTTTAATTGTTCACATGCTATGTTCAGCCAATCACAGGCCACAGCGTCACATGCACATGATTGCTGTGGTCTGTGATTGGCTGCACATAGCACATAAACAACCAACGTTCACTGGGTAGAGGGGATGAACGGGACGGCCACTGGGAAGAAACGGGAGCATCACATAGAGGAGTATGCTCCTTTGTTTCTACTTTTACTCATACCTCAGTGGACCAGCAAGCTTTTGTAAGTCCTGGAACACCTCTTTAAGATAATCTTATGAGCGCTAAGTAACATCAAAGAAAGGTTGTAACGGTGGAGATGTTTTCCTGTATTAGAAATTCTAGAAATATCTTGCCCCTCACAAAGCACAAAAAATTGAGATATTGTTTTTTTCACATAATCATATAAGGTAACTTGTTGGAAAGACTACAGAGTATAAAAAGGGTCAGATTAACTCCTGAGTATTGAATTGCACATGGGTACCTTAGCAAGTTTGAAATTTTTTAGATTAGAAAGAAGCTCTGATGGAAGAAAAATACAGTTTTCCTGAAAATCAGTTCCAAAGTAATTTATGCACTTTTTTGTTTTTGTTAAAACTAACAAAAAATTAATATTAGGAAACTGTCACTGGAACATATTGGAGATGCTTCACATACCTTCAGTGTATTATCTATATGGATGCCACTGTAACCTATCATTGACAACTGTAAGAGAGATAATAGTGGCACGGTCTTTAGATAGATCTGAAGTGGGACTAAGGATTAGATTTCAGATTAGATTTAAAATTTTACGGCCTAATTCATATATTCATATATTGCACCAAGAGTAGTCACATATATATGATGAGGACAGTTGCACATCAGGGAGAAACCTGGTCTTGGTGAGGTAGGAGCCATTGTTTTATTTTGTTTCAGCTGAACTACAGTGGGGAAAAAAAGTATTTAGTCAGCCACCAATTGTGAAAGTTCTCCCACTTAAAAAGATGAGAGAGGTCTGTAATTGACATCATAGGTAGACCTCAACTATGAGAGACAATATGAGAAAACATTTTTGTTGTCTGATTTGGAAAGAATTTATTTGCAAATTATAGTGGAAAATAAGTTTTTGGTCACATACAAACAAGCCACATTTCTTGCTCTCATAGACCTGTAACTTTTTATTTTAAAGAGCCTTCTCTGTCCTCCACTCATTAACTGTAGTAATGGCACCGGGTTTTAACTTGATATCGAATAAAAGACAACCTGTCCACAACCTCCCAAACAGTCACAAATCCAAACTCCACTATGGTGAAGACCCAAAGAGTAGAGATGGGCGAATTTCTCAAAAATTCGGTTCGCTGACTTCACCGAATTTTGCCGTCAAAATTTGTTTCGGTCCAAATTACTTCGGGACGAATTGCGTTAAAAAACAGCTATTTTCAGGCTGCAGAGAGCCTGTAGGGTGCTGTAGAACGTTGTGCCATGCTTAAATATGCAGAGGGAGCTTTTGGGTTTTGGGCTTCATCAATGTTGTGTTTTAGTATGACATGACATGACTGCCGCCGCTGTTAGAATCGCTTCACTCTAAAATTCCCTTTTTCACTTACAGGGGCAAATGATCAAAAAAATGAAGCAGGAATGGGAGCCTGATAAAGTCATGGCAGTGTCAGCTGGAAAAAAAAAAACAAGCTGAGGGCTAAGATCCTACGATAGCGTCAAAGAACACAGTAGTAGGTTACCAGAGCCACCACAGATCGCAGCACAGTAAGGGGATGATGGCAATAGCCGCGCCAGAGAGTGGAATCTAAGCAGGTCCCGGTTTTCACCAGAGCCCGCCGCAAAGATGGACTTGCTGCGGCAGGAGTCTACCAGGTTGTTACCCCTGATGTGACTTGCTTGCGGTGGCAGCCGAGGTGTAGCGAGGTACAAAATCGTAAGGCAAACTTGGAGTCGGGGACAAGCGTAAGGTCAGGACGAGGGCAAGGATCGTTTGGTCAAAGGGAGGGAGGAAGAGGTACGGTACACGGATATGACAGACAAGACTTAAGGAGGGGCAGAGGCGGTTTTTGCCTGTCTGTAATTTGGACATACAATTCTCATACTTCATACTAAAGAAGTCATCCCAAGCCAGTTTTGCAGCATTTGCTTGTAGTTCAGTATTCCAGTTTTGTAATAAATTCCATCACTAATGGCACCGAATGCAAAATAAGCACCTAAAACAACTGTAAGAGAGATAATAGTGGCACGGTCTTTAGATAGATCTGAAGTGGGACTAAGGATTAGATTTCAGATTAGATTTAAAATTTTACGGCCTAATTCATATATTCATATATTGCACCAAGAGTAGTCACATATATATGATGAGGACAGTTGCACATCAGGGAGAAACCTGGTCTTGGTGAGGTAGGAGCCATTGTTTTATTTTGTTTCAGCTGAACTACAGTGGGGAAAAAAAGTATTTAGTCAGCCACCAATTGTGAAAGTTCTCCCACTTAAAAAGATGAGAGAGGTCTGTAATTGACATCATAGGTAGACCTCAACTATGAGAGACAATATGAGAAAACATTTTTGTTGTCTGATTTGGAAAGAATTTATTTGCAAATTATAGTGGAAAATAAGTTTTTGGTCACATACAAACAAGCCACATTTCTTGCTCTCATAGACCTGTAACTTCTACTTTAAGAGCCTTCTCTGTCCTCCACTCATTAACTGTAGTAATGGCACCGGTTTGAACTTGATATCAGAATAAAAGACACCTGTCCACAACCTCAAACAGTCACACTCCAAACTCCACTATGGTGAAGACCAAAGAGTAGAGATGGGCGAATTTCTCAAAAATTCGGTTCGCTGACTTCACCGAATTTTGCCGTCAAAATTTGTTTCGGTCCAAATTACTTCGGGACGAATTGCGTTAAAAAACAGCTATTTCCAGGCTGCAGAGAGCCTGTAGGGTGCTGTAGAACGTTGTGCCATGCTTAAATATGCAGAGGGAGCTTGGTTTGGTCTTCATACAATGTTGTGTTTTAGTATGACATGCACATGACTGCCGCCGCTGTTAGAATCGCTTCACTCTAAAATTCCCTTTGCACTTACAGGGGCAAAACTGATCAAAAAACTGAAGCAGGAATGCAGCCTGATAAAGTCATGGCAGTGTCAGCTGGAAAAAAAAAAACAAGCTGAGGGCTAAGATCCTACGATAGCGTCAAAGAACACAGTAGTAGGTTACCAGAGCCACCACAGATCGCAGCACAGTAAGGGGATGATGGCAATAGCCGCGCCAGAGAGTGGAATCTAAGCAGGTCCCGGTTTTCACCAGAGCCCGCCGCAAAGATGGACTTGCTGCGGCAGGAGTCTACCAGGTTGTTACCCCTGATGTGACTTGCTTGCGGTGGCAGCCGAGGTGTAGCGAGGTACAAAATCGTAAGGCAAACTTGGAGTCGGGGACAAGCGTAAGGTCAGGACAGAGGGCAAGGATCGTGGTCAAGGGAGGGAGGCAAGAGGTACGGTACACGGATATGACAGACAAGACTTAAGGAGGAGGCAGAGGCGGTTTTTGCCTGTCTGTAATTTGGACATACAATTCTCATACTTCATACTGAAGAAGCTCATCCCAAGCCAGTTTTGCAGCATTTGCTTGTAGTTTAGTATTCCAGTTATGTACTAAATTCCATCAGTAATGGCCCCGAATGCAAAATAAGCACCTACAACAATCCCGGTATTTAGGGTCTCCGTCAATTCCATACGCTACATTTCAACAAATTGGTGTCACGCAGAAACTGGATTCAAACTACCACGTTTATACTTCATAATTAACTGCGTTGGAACTTTTTTAGGTATTAATGAAGAAGCTGATGGAGGTAGAATTGCCTTGGCCAAAAATTGTTTCGGAACGTTAGCAAACTGACCTCGGAGGATTTCTCTATAGTATTTGAGTTTGTCCTCTCTCTCAGCAGCTGGAAAAAAGGCTCCCATTTTGGACCGGTAGCGAGGATCCAAGAAGGTGGAGAGCCAGAGGTCATCCCTTTGCCGGATGGTGACTATTCGGCTGTCACTAGCCAGGCAAATCAGCATGCTGCGGGCCATGTGCGCAAGTGATTCTGAGGGGCTCCCTGCCTTTATCTCCACTGAATACTGCCACGGTGCTTGGGGGTGCTTGGGGGACAGTCTCACAATAACAGAGTGTGGAGGTCACGGCAGCAGCCACAGCAGCAGCATGAGGTCAGACAGTGGCACAATGACACAGTGTGGAGGTGGCGGCATCAACAGCAGCAGCAGCAGCATGAGGTCAGATGACACAGTGTGGAGTAGGCCACAGAGTGGCACAATCACACAGTATGGAGGTGGTAGCAACATCAGGAGTCCACAGAGTGGCACAATGACAGAGTGTGGAGGTCACAGCAGCAGCCACAGCAGCAGCATGAGGTCAGAAAATGGCACAATGACATTCTGGATGTGGCAAAAATAGGAGTAGGCCACAGAGTGGCACAATGAAAGAGTGTGGAGGTAACGGCAGCAGCCACAGCAGCAGCATGAGGTCAGACAGTGGCACAATGATACAGTGTGGAGATGACGTCATCAACAGCAGCAGCATGCGGTCAGAGAGTGGCACAATGACAGAGTGTGGAGGTGGCACGAACAGAAGTAGGCCACAGAGTGGCACAATGACAGAGTTTGGAGGTCATGGGGGAGCAACAGCAACAGCTTGAGGTCAGAGAGTGGCACAATGATATTCTGGAGATGGCAAAAACAGGACTAGGCCACAGAGTGGCACAATGACAGAGTGTGGAGGTCACATCTGCAGCCACAGCAGCAGTATGAGGTCAGACAGTGGCACAATGACAGAGTGTGGATGTTACGACAGGAGCCACAGCAGCAGCATGAGGTCAGAGAGTGGCACAATGACATTCTGGAGGTGGCAAATACAGTAGTGGGCCACAGAGTGGCACAATGACAGAGTGTGGAGGGTACGCCATGAGCAACAGCAGCAGCATGAGGTCAGACAGTGGCACAATGACATTCTGGAGGTGGCAAAAACTTGAGTAGGCCACAGAGTGGCACAATGACAGAGTGTGGAGGTCCGGCAGCCACAGCAGCAGCATGAGGTCAGACAGTGGCACAATGACAGAGTGTAAGGTCATGGCAGCGCCACAGCAGCAGCATGAGGTCAGAGAGTGGCACAATGACTTCTGGAGGTG
>JAODAL010086743.1:0-10149 GCA_025379985.1 Phyllomedusa bahiana | reverse complement strand
TTTTGGGGAAAAAGGGGAAAATTTTTAAGGTTAAAAAGCCCCCATGAACCCTTTTTCCTGCTAGGGGTTTGGGGTTTGGGTAGCTCGTTTTAAAGCCCCCCGTCTAAAATTTAGGGTTTAACTCTGCAACTTTTCTTTCCTTTGGGGGGTTTTCCAAAAAATCCCCGGGCCATGGGTTTTTGGTTATTTTCCCCAAAAAATCCTTGGACTTTAAATTGGGGGGAAAAGGCGAAAGCCAGGGCCATTTTTCCCCCCTTTTCCTGGGGCCTAACTTTTGCCAGCCCTGTTACCCAAAGGGGTTTGGCTTGCTCGGAAAAAACCCCTTTTGTAAAGTTCTTTTTTATTTCAAAAAACATTAGGAACGGGTTTTAAGGGTTTTTTCTGTTTTTTTTTAGGTTCTTTAACGGGTTTGGGTTTCTTTCCCCAATTCAGCCCCCAACAAAAGGGTTTTCCCAACAGTCACGCTTTTAAACCATTTTTTACAAACAGCAAAACCGGCAGTTTGCTGCCTTGGAAACATGAAACTTTCCCTTCCCCATATAATATAAGCCTTATCCCAAAAAAATAAAAAAACCACCCCTTAACAGAAAAATTTTATTTTTTTGGGGTCCTTTTTTCTAAAATTTTTTTCATTTTTTCTTCTGTTAGAAGGGAAAATTTTTGGTCTTTGTGGAAAAATTGGGGGCTCTCCTAAAAAAGGCATTGGTAACAAAATTTCCCCTTATACACTTTTTAAAAAATAAACATAGCCGGGCCCCTAAACCCCAAAAGGGAGGTGTGTTTTAAGGGGGAAATTTCATCCCTTTTTCATAGTCTTTTTTTAAGATTCTTCCCCTAAAACAGGAGGACTACTCCCCTTAATTTTAATAGGGAAAGTGGAATTTTTTGCTTTTCTTCACTAAATCTGTAATAATTGCATTTTTTTAAACAGAAAAGAAAAACATATATGGGTAGTTAAATTTTAAAAGGACCTGGTGACATTTTAAATTTTCCAAACCCAAAAAACTAATGTTTTTTGGGCTCATTTGGGGAGAATGGAACTTCCCCCCTAAAAAACCGAAACTGTCAAAAAAAATTTTTTACGTTTACATTGAAAAAAATTTAAAAATTTTCCCTTGGCTCTGTTACTTTCTCTTTTAAAAAGTATTATAGTTCCCAAAAAGTTATCGAAATATGGAAACCCCAAGTTTTTATTTGGGTCAGTGCCACAGTTTTTGTGTTTTTTGGGCATAAAAAAAGGGCCAGTGTTTCCCTTTAAAATGGTTTTTTATGTTTTGGGCCCTCTTGTTTAATTCCCCCAGGGGATTTATTCACCTTGCAAAAAACTTCAGCTGGTTAGGGGGAGCCTTCCCAAGTGTGCTGTTTTTCCTTGGAAGCGCTCTTGATCTTTTTTCCTGTTTTTTTTGACGTTCCCTAGGGGTTTTTTTTTAAAGGGCTTTTCCCCCGGATTTACTTTTAATCTTTCCCCGTTTTTGTCTTAAAGGAGTTGTTTTCCCCACGGGTTTCCAAAGAATGCTTTGAAAGAATTCTCTGTCATTTTCCTGGTTCATACAAATTTTGATAAGTCCTTGCTTGTAAGCTCCCGTTGTGTTTTCAGATGAAAATTGATTAGATTAGCTTTCAAAACAAATTGAAGGACTTTTATCTGATCCCCAAAAACCCAAAAGCCCTTTTTTTAAAGAGCTTTTTATTTGAGATAAATAAAGGGTTTTTTAAATGCGGGCAGCACAGGCCGGGACTGCCCTGCTGACCTGTGTTTTGGGACTCCCCTTTTGGGTTATTCATTGAAAAAAAAAGCCCAGGAGTTTTGTTTACAGGTGGGTTTTACTGGGGGGTAACTGAAATACCCATGGAGGTAAAAAATTTCACTTGTATCCCTTTAAGGGAAAACAGGGAAAACAATGAAATTTATTTGGAAAATGTCTTTATTTTGTGTTCCCTACAATTTGAAAGCTATTCTTTGTAGCGAGACAACCCCTTTAACTGTTTTGCTTATTATTGTCACGTATTTGAGTCATGCTGACCACCATCTTGATTCAATGTGTTATGGTTAACTGAATACACCCCCTCTCTATCTCTTGTCTGTCATATATCATAAAAATGTAGGTGTGTCTAAGACATCTCTTATTCTTTTTATTTGATAAGGGAAAAACCTAGGAAATACGTTTCTATTAAGCAGTTTCAAATCTCTCACTTTACTAAAATAGCTGATAGGTGCTTGTTAAAATGTGAAGCCCATGTAGTTAATACTTTAAACATTAAAAAATTTGTCATAAAATGTGAAAACCTTATTTTTTAACATGATTCACAAAAAAAAACACCCTTTTTTTTTTATAAAAAATCTTAAAATCCTTTAAAGCTGGCCCCTTCAAAAAAAAATTTTTGTAAAATCCCAATTTTGATTTGGGAAAATTTTTTGTTTAAAAAAGGTTTTCTAAAAAATTGGAAAAATTAATTTTTTTCTTTTGTGATTTAAAATTTAATTTCCCAAAAACCTTGCCCGGATGTCCCACCCCGGAGAAAAATTTGTAGGGACGAAAAAAACCCAAAGTAACCGGAACTGCTTTTTCTTTAATTGGGACTAGAGTTTGGGCGAATTGTGTCTTAACGAAGGTGGAATTTCGTTTAGAATTTGGGAAAAACTTCGGTTCTGAATGAAGTCAAACTTTGGGGTATTAGGGTAAACAAAGTGTGCTTTGATTGATAAAAAATGGCTGTGAGCACTTTGGCGTTTACATGGGGCAAGCACTCGGGGAGGAAAAAGGGGCTTTCCCTGCGGGCCTTGTGCAGAAAATTGAAGCCAAAAAGAGCCCGGCGGGATTCTGTGACGTCACCACACTTTTTTAAGTCCGGGTGCGACGCTGGGGCTCAAAACCGCTCTCACTTTTACTGATCAGGGGGGTTTGCTGCCGGGGGCTGCTTTTTACAAAGAAAGTTTTTTATACAGCGATTTTTGGAGGTGGTCTCAGCTTGTTCAGAGACGCTTCTCTTAACGTTCTATTTCTGATTTTTTTGGGTATTGGATCTAAAATTTCCATTTGTGCGCCCAAATTTGCAGCTCCCTTATACTTTTTTAATTTCCTATCTGCTCAAAAGCAAATTGAATTTCCAAGGGGGATTTTAACCCATTTTCCTTTTGGGTTTTTCCCATTTAAAGAAAAACAGGGTTTTTACAAACAAATACCCACTTCTTTTTGGGCTGTTTCAATTCTTTGGCGAAATTTTTCCCCCAGGGGTTAAAAAGCGTTGTTTTCAGCTGTGGGGTGCCCCAAAGAAACTGCCCATTTTAACGCAAAATTTATAAAATTTTTTTCCTGTAGTATTTTTCCCAACAAGCAAAGGGGTTTTTTACAATTTTTTCTTGTTGTGTAGATAAAAATCACGCCTTGTAACACGCTACAAAGTTTGGGTTTTTGTGGTGGCCCCATTGTTTGGCGCAATTTACTTTCCAGGGGTTTAAATTAAGCTTTGTTTTTGGGCTGGGGTGATCCAAAGGGAAAACCGTCATTTTAAACGCCAAATTATATCTTTTTTTCCTGTGCTTAATTCAAAAGCAAAGGTTAATTACAATTTTTTCTTTGTTTGTGGCGAAAAAAAACCCCGTTTGAAAACCGCAAAAAGCTACTATTTTGTGGTGGCTCAATTCTTTGGCGCAATTTAAAATCCAGGGGTTAATTAAGCGTTTTTTTTAAGCTGGGGTTTACTCCAAAAAACCGTTTTTTTCCCCGCCAAAATTTTCTTTTTTTCCCTGAAACCTAATTCCCCAGGAAAAAGGGTTTAAATTTTAAAATTTTATTCTTGTTGTGTGGCGTAAAAAAACCCCGCAATTTTAAAACCGCTACAAAGTACTAGTTTGGGGTTGGTGTTTTTTTGTGAAATTTTTACACCCGGGGGGTTTTAATTAAGGTTGTTTTTCAGGGGGGTGACCCCAAGAAAAACCGGGCTTTTTTCAACCCCAAAATTTGTACATTTTTCCTTTTAGCAAAATTTTCCACAAGCGAACGGTTAATTACAATTTTATTCTTGTTGTTTTGAAATAAAAACACCCCTTTTGGAACAGGGGCTCCCCAAAGCTACGATTTTGTTGGGGGCTCAATTTTTTTTGGCGCAATTTAAAATCCGGGGGGTTTAAATTAAGGTTTTTTTTTCAGCTGGGGTTGATCCCAAAAAACCCGTTTTTAAACCCAAAAAATATATCCCTTTTTTTCCGGTTTAGCAAAAATTCCCACAAGCAAAGGTTAATTAAAATTTTTAATCTCTTTTTGTGTGGCGTAAAAAAAACCGCTTTGTAACACGTACAAAGTATAGTTTGGGGTTTGGCAAATTTCCCTTTTGGCCCCAAATTTACACCCGGGGGGTTTAATTAAGCGTTGTTTTTCAGCTGTGGGGGCTCCAAAAAACCGTTTTTTCACGCCAAAATATATAATTTTTCTGTAGCCTAATTCACGGGCCCAAAGGTTAATTAAAATTTTTAAATCTCTTGTTGGGAAAGCAAAAAAAACCCCGGGCATTGTAACACGCTAAAAAGTATTTGTTTGTGGTGGCTCAATTCTTTGGCGAAATTTACATCCGGGGGTTTTTAAAAGCGTTGTTTTTAGCTGGGGTTGACCCCAAGAAACCCGTCATTTTCAAACCCCAAAATTTTTTACATTTTTCTGTGGGCATATTCAAAACCCAAAGGTTTAATTTAAAATTTTTTATTCTTTGTTGTGTGGCGTATAAAAACACTGCATTGAAACACGCTACAAAGCTGCTAGTTTGGGGTTTGGCTAAAATTCTTTGGGCGTTTTTTTACTCCGGGGGTTTAAATTTAAAGGGGTTTTTTTTCGCAGTTTTTTACTCGTAAAAGATTTTTTGGTTTTTCCCCCCACAGAAGAAATTCTTTTGTTAATTCATATCCGGGGTTTTAAATTTAACCCCTGTTTTTTGCTTTTTTTATTCAGAAAAATTTACCCCAGATTTTTTTAAAACGGGCACTACAATTTCAATTTTTCCCTTTGCCAATTTTGTGGGCGAATTTATACCCAAAGGGTTACCAAAATTGCTAGGGCTTCATTTCCCGGGTCAAATACAGGGTTGTTTTTATATATAAAAGATATTTTCTTTAAAACGTGTCTGTAAAATTTTAGACAAACAGTATGTCAGACAGAGAGGGGGCCCAGGTTTTTCCCCTGGGGGTGGCAGAGGCCCCAAACATTCCGGGCCCCGGGTCGCAGCACAGCAAGGGGCCCGGGTCCCCGCAGGGGTGCCGGTAAAGGCCAAAACTGCCGCTGTCATTAGGGGCCCGGTGTGCAAAAGAAACCCAAAAGGGGTTCTTGTTTTTTTTGGGACTAGGTCATCCACTTCCTCCCAGGGGAATCGGGCCAACCCCACCCAAGAGTCCGTGGAACGGGGAGACAAAACCCTTATTTGGGCAGGGCCCCGGGAGCGGTCGGGGCCCCTCCCCTGCCCAAAAAACCCCGGGCCTCTTTTCCCACCCGGTTTTCCCCTTTCACCCGAGATTACTATGTGGTTGGGCTCAGCGCCACTTTTAATACCCGGGGGAATGAAAAATTTTGAGGGGGGCCCAGTCAGCAGCTATTTGGGGCAGCGAAAAAAGGGGGCCCCAATACCCCCTGCTTTTTTTGCAGTGGGCCCGGAAAAGGTTTTGAGTTGAGATTTGGCATGGGGGTCATGTTGTGAGGGGTCAGCCTTGCATCCAAGACCGGTGATGGGCAGCAGTACGATGAAACACAAAAAAGATGAAAGATTTAGCCGGGCCGCACTTGGGAGCCGGGGTGAGGCAAGGGCTTCATCATCGTCAGGAAAAAAGAGGGCGTTTTGCTTTGGGGCAAAAGGGAGGGGGCGCAGCAGCAAGTGGGTCGTGTGGCCCGTGAGGGCAGCCGGATACAGCAGCGTGAGGTCAGGGGCCAAGCGGGGCCACCCGGGGAAAAAACCCCGCTTCGCTGGGCCCAAAAAAGTAGCAGACAGGGGCTCAGTGAGGAGCCCGGGGGCGGGAGTCACTTTATTTCGGAGCGTTTGCGGTTTAAAAAAAGATACTCTGGGGGTGTGGCAGGGTTTTTTGCTAAGAAAACCCGGGGGGCCGAAATTTTGGGATATGAGAATTTTGTAAGCAGAAAATTTAAAGGGGGCCGGGGGCTAAGGTTTGGGCCCCCCACCGCCCTGGTCAACACATGCGCGGGCCCCCAAACCCGGTTTGGGCCCGGGGAAACGGGCTCAGATTTTGGGGGTCCATTTCCCGCGCCCCAGAACAGCAGCAGCAGCAGGCCCAGTGGCCACATACCCCTTGCAGCCGTCAAGGCTCCACCACTCTCGATGGAAGGGCTGTTTCTTTTTTGGGCATCCTCTCCCGGCCCGATGCTCTGCTTTCCCCGCTTTCTCATTGGGCGCCCGCAGCCGGGTTTAGCGACGGGGGATTGCAAAAAGACCCAAAAGTATGCGTTTTCCAAACCCCTTCCCAAGGTGCGCAGCTGACCGGCTCCCGTCCCAATTTTTGGTTTCTTTCAGTCCCTCCCTTTCCCAAAAGGTGGCCTTGGGCCCGGGGTTTAGAGAAAATTTTTGGCCCTTTTGCCGAAGCCGAGATGGAGAGGGCCCAAACCGTAATTTCTTTTCCCAAAAAGGCAGTACCAGACTCATAAAATATGCAGAACAGAAAGGTGGGCCGTCCTTAGCTTTCGGTTTGTTCCCGGGAAGGCCCGCGCGGGGCGTCTGGGGCTGGGAAATACGGGGCAGGGCCCGTCCATGTTTTCCCTTTTCGGCCCCCCCGGGTGAATTGCTTTTCCCGGGCCCCGGGCCCCAAACCAACCCAATTTTGGGCAGGGACCCCTTTTTCTTTCCCCCCACGTTATCAAAATTTCGGCTCCTGGGCCAATGTCCGTCTCCCCTTCCTCCCCCACCATTCAGCCTCCACAAGTACTGCTCCATATACCACATGTGTAGGGCACAGCTGGGGTCACGCAGTTTCCACCTGGGTTTGCCTTTGGCGAACGAAAACAAAAAGGGGGGGAACTTTTTCCACGTCATGCAGCAAGAAATCGGTGTGCTTTTCCACCCCAACCCGCAAATTTGGAACCTGGGGACTGTCAATGGGGGGAACATGGTGCCCGCGTCACCGAGGAGGGATGGGGCCTTTCGCCCCCCTGCATGGCGGACGTGTTCAAAAATTTTTGAAAAGGTTCCTGAAGTTTTCCACCCCTTTTTCCCGAACATTTTGAAATGGCCCGGAAAATGTGCTTTTCACTTTTTTCCCCTTCTTACCCAAAAACCAAAGGGAAAACCCATCCTCGAGGGTTTCACGGCAGAACCCGCCTCCCCAACACACTCTGTATGCGGGTGTTTTCCCCCCGTTGGAAATTCCCGGGCCGCCCATGTTTTGGGCCCACTGTTTTGAACAAAAGAAAAGGGCCCTTAAGATTTTTTTTAAAGATCCAGGCAGACAGAAGTACTCCCCTTTTTGTAACTTTGATGTCAGCTTGTGGCCAAGGGTAAAGGTGAACCTGCCGTTTTTTGAGGCCATTCCAGGAGGCCACCCTGATTTGTCAGTCCCCAGATAAAACGGAATGAAAAAACGGGCAAATTCCCCTGCTTCATGTCCTGGGAAAAGTGCCCGAAAATCTGTCTGGGGAGGGGGTGGAGACGTGGCGACTAATCTCGCCCGGGCCCCATGAGTTCCCGGGGGGGACTGGGAAAAAAAGGAGGAGGAGGAGGGGAATTGGGCAGAAGCATTGTCTGGTGAAAAAAAGGGGGGATTTTTACCCCGGGGCCAAAGAGGAGGGGCAGGGCAGCTGGAGGGCTGATGGAGATGAGGAAGACGAGGCAGTGACCCCCAAGCACCCCGGGGAGTATACAAATTGGGGTGGAGGAGGGAGCCCCCCGGGGTCACTTGTGCCGTGGCCCGCCCGCATGCTGATTTTCCTGGCTAGTGGGTAGCCCAATGTTTAGCATCCGGCAGAGGGAGGGGTTTGGGTCTGCACCCCTATTGGGCCCCCGCTAACCCCGTCCCAAAAAGGGAGCCTTTTTCCCAGCTATTGAGGGGGAGGACAAAATCAAAATACTATTGGGAAATCCTCCGTGTCCCCGTTGGCCGCTGCCCATGTGCGGCATCGTCCCTCCTCTGACAGGGGGGGACCCGGGGGGGGGTTTTTCGCGTTACGTACTACGCCGCGGCTGCCGGGGGGAAAGGGGGGGGGGTCGGGGGCCAAATACCAGCTCCATCGCAGCAAACCCAAATCCCGGAGTCATGGGCAGCTTCCCTTCACCCGTAGTGAGGGGGCAGTCGCCAGCAGGGAGTGAGGGCCTGGGGGCAGCCCGAACCAATCAGTTGGTGGGTACTTGGAAAGCCCCTCTGCCCCCCAGTTAGAAGAAAACGGGTGGACTACTGAGCAAACCAAAACTGGAGTGTGGGGCCCCAAAATTTCCCGGGTTTTTCGTTTTGGGGAAGCTGTTCCCGCCCGGCCAGGTTTTTTTTGGCTCCAAAACGGGGGTTTCAGTGAAACGGGGGCCATCGTTACCCCCAAGGGGAAACCCCCCCTTTTTCCACGGGAAATGTGGAACGGGCTGGACCTTTTTCAAGATGAAAACAGGCGTGGGGTGGGGCCCGGAAATTTCCCCACACCAAGCCTTAGGCGTCAGACTACATCAGCCAGGGCGCCTCACCCAAAAAATGTGAGAAATGGGGGCTGGGTTCAAACTACCTACCTCAAACCAATATTCTGTTGCTGCCACCCCCCCTTATGCCCAAATCTGCTGGGCAAATTTCTCCATTCTGCCCCAAAACCCTCTTTACCGGGGGTGGTATTTTCCACCCACCTCCCCACTCTGTCATTGGCCCCCTGTCTGACCTAAAGCTGCTGCCCGGGCTGCTGCCTGACCTCCACACTGTCATTTGCCACTCTCCCGACCTAAGCTGGGTTTCTCCTGCTGCCGTCACCTCCACTCTTTTGTCTTTTTGCCAAATTTTGGGGGCCTACTCCCCGTTTTTGGGCCCCCTCCAAAAATGTGATTTTGTACTTTCTGACCTCAAGGGTGCCGGCTGGGGCGCTTCCGTGGGCCTAGAAAAAGTGTCATTGTGCCACTCTGTGGCCTATTCCCGTTTTTTTTTACCTCCAGAATGTCTTTGTGAAAGTTGACCTTTTTGCTGCGCGCGTCACCTCCACTCTCTGTCAAAGTGCCCCTCTGTTTGGCAAATACTTGTTTTGGGCCCCTTTGGTGTCTTGTGCCCCTGTTTTGACCCCCATGTGCTGCTGCCCGGGGTACACCCCTGTGTCATTGTGGGCCCCTTGTGGCCCATCCTGTTTTTTCCACCCCCAGAATGTCATTGTGCCACTGCCTGACCTCATGCTGTGCTTGGCTGCTGCGGTTGGCCCTTCCCCCTGTGTCATTGTGCCATGTTGAAACCCCAAGCTGTGCGGGGTGGTGCCGTTCCCCCACACTGTGTCATTGTGGCCCTGTTGACCCCAAGCTGCTGTGTTTGGTGTGCCCTGACCTGCACACTGGTCATTGTGCCCACTGTCGGGGCCTTTATGTTCTGCGGGGGCTGTTCCCTGACCTACACGCTGTGTCATTGTGGCCCCTGTTTGACCTCAAGCTGCTGCGTGGCTGCTGTGTGACCTAAAACCCCTGTGTCATTTGGCCACTGTCGGGCCTATGCTGCGCTGTTGCTCCTGCCCTGCCCCCACACCCGTGTCATTTTTTTCCACTGTTGACCCCAAAGCGCGCTGTGGGTGCTGCCCTGACCCACACGGCTGTGTCATTGTGCCACTGTCTTTACCCCAAGTTTTGGGTTGGGCTGCCGTGAAACCCAACACTGTTGCAAATTTTGGCCCCTGTCTGACCCTCCTTTTTTTTTTTTTTGCGCTGTGGCTGCTGCCCTGACCACCGCCCGTGTCATTTTGCCCCCTGTTGACCCCATGTGCGCTGTGGTGCTGCCGTGACCCCCACACTGTTTTTTCATTGTCCCACTTGTGGGCCCCCCTTGTTTTTGCCCCCTCCGAATGTATTGTGCTACTTTTGACCTCATGTCTGTGTGGCTGATGCCGTGACCTTGACACTGGGGCATTGTGCCACTCTGGGGCTTTTCCCGTTTTTGCCCCTCCCGAATTTTGATTTTTGCCCCTGCCTGACTCATGCTGCTGCTGTGGTGTGCTGTGA
>JAODAL010086742.1:0-10149 GCA_025379985.1 Phyllomedusa bahiana | reverse complement strand
TCTTTGTTAGGAAATGGGCATCCAAGCACTCATGGGGAGGATGGAGTTGTTTCCCAAGCCTCTGGGTGGGGGCATAGCAAACTGATCTTCCCTCATCTTCCTCCCCGCTCAAATTCCCCAAACCTCTTCCAAAGGAGGGACGTCGGAAACATGGTGTCTGGAAAAACCCCTCTCCTCCTCCCCTCCCCCCCTCCTCCCCGCTGCCCCCCGGGTACGCTTCAAACACCCCCGGGACTTCCCTGAGTGATGCACCTGGAGTGATGCGCCCCCTTGCCTGCTTGGCCCCCGAACCACTGCCTAATAAAGACCGATAAATTGTGAAACTGTGGGCCTTGGGATTTGAGGGAAAGAGAAAGGCTCCGTGTCCGCCTCTGTGCCCGTTCTCCTCCGTCGCTGGCGGGACCTGTTGTTTCAAGTTTTCCAACGATTTTCCCAGAACAAAGATCCCACAATGCTCATTGACAAGGGCATTGTCCGCACTGACCTTTTTGGTGGTTTCTTAAAAAAAACTGGCAAGGAGGGGTTGCAGAGCTCTTTTCACCTGCCTCCATCTCGGTGGTTCAACCCCCGAGGTCCGTACCGCTGTTGTCAGGCCATATGTACTTTATGGTAAGGGCCCATTGCGCTGCTGCCACAATCGCTGGAGCATGTGGAGGTGGAATTTCCAGCGTGTTCCCACGTAAACAAAAAAACGGTTGACGGGGAGGCGGAGCTGAGCTGCACGCGCCGGGGGACGAAGCAGGGTGCGAACGGCGGAAGTGCGAACTCAGACCTCGACCCCTTCTTCGAGGCGCCCAGACCGGGGGTAGTCTTTAGAAATTTCTGGACGACAAGGTTCATGACATGTGCCCGGGGAAGGGATGTGCTCAGTACCGATCTTAAGGGGGCCAGCAGATTTGCCGTTATCCCCTCTTTCCTGGCACAAGGTTCTTTTCACCCAGCCAGCCTCGGTCTGTTGTTAGAGCCGTCCCACTCCTGACTGTGTGTGGCGTCTCCCGGGAGATTTTTCAAACACGGCCGGTGTCTTGGGAGTGATGCCCCAGAGGACCTTGGGGGAAAAAACCTGCACCATCCCCCGCGGTTTTGAAGAGGGCGCCGAGCCTGGAGCCACCCTCACCCCCCCGAGACATCCACCCAGCTCCCAGTTTAGCTGTACAGAGTTTTAGCGGCCCTTTGGGCCTTTTTACTAGTCCATGTGTCGGGGTGAGTGGACTTTTCCCGGGCAAGATGCAGGACCCGGGTTGAAATTTTTAGATGACACTGGCTGGCCAGGAAGGGACGGCTTTCTGGCAAAGAAAATTTCCTGCGGCATCTGTATTGGGGGCAGCGAGGGCCATGCGTGGGGGAAAAAACCCAAATCTGTGCCCACCAGGACGGAAAAAAAACCCTTTTTTCCAAAGGCCCAAAACACCCGGGGCCCAATCCCCGACTTTCAGGCTTTTGGTTTTGGGGTTGGTTTTGGTTAAAGTGTTTCTTCTGTCCCAAACCTGGAAAGACGGAAGGCTGGTGCTAGACTGGCCCGCTGTACGGCTTTGGGGGTCGCAAAAGGGCGGAAGGAAAAGGGGGGTGGGAAAATGGGTCACTGGGGGGTTCTGGTGGTACTGGGGCGACGGTGGAGGTGATGGGAGGCTGTCCCTGATCTGCCTCTGAGAGACGGGGGCCCAGCTGGGAAAACGCTTGGTGGTGGCGGAGGGGGAGGAGGCGGGACAGGAGGGTGTGACAGTGGTTGGAGGCCGGGGGTCGGTTGGCTTTTTTGGAAAGGGGCCCCCTTTCCATTTAAAACTCATGCATTCGCTGCTTGTGACTAGACATTTTGGGGGTTTGGTTTAACCCCTTTAAAGGGTTTCTTCCCTCAAACTTATGCGTTTAGGGCAAAGGCGGCATATGACATCCCCCGGGGAACTTCAGGCTTGCTCAAAGAAAAGGTTGAGAGGCCCTGGCCCTTTTTGCGGCGATAAGCGAGGAGCGGGGTTTGGCTGACCGTGGCTGGCGGAATCATATCAGCGGACTTCTGCGACCGCCCCTCACCTTTTTTTGGGGGGACCCCTATTGACACTAAACCCCCGTCTTCCTCCTCGCCCATTTTATTTAAGCGCTCCAAAGCAAATTCTGCGGGAAAAAAACCCGGATGGATCCGCAATGTCGTTCATTTATCATCCCTCTTTAACCCCAGGTGACTTGGGCGTCCTGATTTTTGATCCCGAAAACTGCGGGCTACAAGCAAAGGGGGACTGGGAAGGGTTGCCCACCGCCCGGGATTTTTTCCCATTTACCGGCTTCCTTCCCCCCTCCTCTCTTTGGGATCAGTAATGGGCTTTAGAGGGAGACTGAAAAGGGGGTCCTTTGATTTTTTTAAAAATGCCTTTGACCCCAACCGCATTTTGTCATCAAAAAGGTCTTTTAGCAATTTGGGTTATCCACAGTGGTGGGGTACACGAGTTGGGCATTTGGGCTGCTTTCATGGTTGGAGGAAAGCGGGTGATGTTTATGAAGACCTTTTTTGGCCCTGGGTGGTTGGGGGACGAGGAGGTAAAACGCTAGATTCAGGTTTTCATTTAACCCCTGAAGGGCAGTTGGCGACGATTTTCGTTACTTGATTAAAAGGGCCCTACCCAGCGAGGACAGGCCGGGTTTGGGCCCGCAACTGACGATCCGCTGGCATGGGGTTGTCGCCCAAACCCCTGGAAAGGAGAACCCTTTTCTCGACCCCTACCTCCCTGGGCTACCCCCCATTTGCTCGCTTTCCACCTGCTTTTTGTCCTTTTTCAGAAATATAAAAATTTTAGAAGGTAGGAAATTTGTTTTTTGGAAAAAACTCTTTTAAAAAACGGCAAAAACACAGTATTTTCAAATCCCTCTAATCAAAAAAAATTGTTTGGGTTCAAAATTTTAAATGCAAGGTTGGGCTATCAACAAAACTGGACTGGGCAAAAGGGCCAAAAAAGGGGGATCTGTTATTTTTGGTATAAATAAACGGTATTTTTTGCACCTTTTAATTCACCTGTGGGGGAATTTTGAATTTCTGTTTTTAAAATTTACGTTGATGCTGATCAATGAACAATTTCTGGGTGTGCAAAAGTCAAAAAAAACGTAACAGTTATGGGTTTTTTATTTAAAAAACGGGATTTTTTGCACCTTTCCAAAATTACCTGTGGTGGAATTTTTAGAATTGTGTTTAAAAATTTAGTAGTGCGCGTCAATGAAAAAAGTGCTGGGTGCGCAAAAAGTCAAAAAAAAGTAACGTTTGTTTTGATAAAATAAACGGTATTTTTGGCCCCCTTTTCAATTCACCTGTGGTGAAAAATAGGAAAATTTCTGTTTTAAGATTTCGTTGATGCTTTCGTAAATGGGAAAAGTGTGGGGGCGCAAAAATCAAAAAACCCGTAACTTTTTGGTTTTGGTTTTTAATTAAACGGTAATTTTTTGCACCTTTCAATTCCCCTGTGGTGAATTTTGAATTGCTGTTTTAAGATTTACTTAGATGTGCGGCAATGAATCAGTGCTGGGTGCGAAAAAAAAAAAAAAAAAAAAAAGTCAAAAAAACACGTAAACGGGTTATGTTTTGATATAATAAACGGTATTTTTTGCACCTTTCAATTCTCCTGTGGTGAATATAGAATTGCTGTTTTAAGTTTTACGTAGATGCTGCGTCAATGAACAGTGCTGGGTGCGCAAAAGTCAAAAAACACGTAACTTATGTTTTGATATAATAACAGTATTTTTGCACCTTTCAATTCACCTGTGGTGAATATAGAATTGCTGTTTTAAGATTTACGTAGATGCTGCGTCAATGAACAGTGCTGGGTGGGAAAAGTCAAAAGAGACGTAACGTTATGTTTTGATATAATAAGGTATTTTTGCACCTTTCAATTCACCTGTGGTGAATATAGAATTGCTGTTTTAAGATTTACGTAGTGCTGCGTCAATGAACAGTGCTGGGTTGCGCAAAAGTCAAAAAAAAACTTAAAACTTTTTTTTTGATATAATAAAGGGTTTTTTTTGCACCTTTCAATTCAACTGTGGTAAATATAAATTGCTGTTTTAAGAATTTTTATGTAGATGCTGCGTCAATGAACAGTGCTGGGTGCGCAAAAGTCAAAAAAAACACGTAACTGTTATGTTTTAAAATAAAAAACGGTATTTTTTGCACCTTTCAATTCACCTGTGGTAAATTATAGAAATTGCTGTTTAAGATTTACGTAGATGCTGCGTCAATGAACAGTGCTGGCGTGCGAAAAAAGTCAAAAAACACGTAACTCGTGATGTTTTCGTATAAATACACGGGTATTTTGGCAACAAAAAACTGTGCTGACTAAAAGATTGCTGGTTTGTAATTTAAGTGAAAAGGTGGATATATCAACAGTCACAGGTGTAATGGGTAAAATTGAACACTATCTAAAATGTATTACTGATAATAAAGTGGAGTTTTGCAGCAAAACCCAAAAGAGACCTGCAAGTTACTAGAATGATGTTTATTCCAATATAAGTTCAGGTTGCCCAATATCCAGGAAATATTTCAATAGAAAAACTGTTAATAATAAAGATATTTCCACTACCATGTCTACACTAAGTCTTGGTGAACTTTATCCAGTGTTCTTTATAGATAGAGCTTGTCTGTGTTCGCCCGCGGGGGCCCCCCTCCCGCTCCCACCGCCGTGAATTTACAGCGGTAGATGCTGCTTTAAAATTCTCTAGCTAACTACATAAAATGTTCAAATCTCTAATCTAACTAAATTGGAAGGATCACAGCTAATAGTAGAGGTTTCTCTGTGCAGAAATAGACTAATTTCGCTGAGCTGTTTGGCCACAGGCAGAGCGCAGGTCCTATCCCTATGAGACGCTGAGAGACACTGAGGCTGAAACAGGAAACGCTGTTCTATGTAAAACGAGGTCATGTGATTTTTCCAGCCAATCGCAACCATACACATCCCAGTCATGATGTCGCACACACATCTCACCCTGCTCTATTCTGTAATCTCATTTGCTGGCCGCCAAAATTACAGGAAGCGCCGAAAAAGGCGCGATCTTAATAGATGATTCACAGATTTTAACCTTAATTATCGCATGATCTGGAAATTTCGATCACCATAAAAACCTTGCCGATTTCAACTTTGTCGATAAAAATCGCTCAACACTAGTCTAAAGTCCATCGTGCCTCGCCTGTGTGTTTGGCACATTACGGACCTTTGGTGCATTAGTAATGTGCCTAACATGTATAAAGGCTATAGATAGGCTGGAAATAAAAGAAAAGTCATTAGAATAACATGTCAGTGAATAGAAAATATGGTACTGATCTTGCTTGGTGGACCACATGTCCCAGCAAGACCCGTGGTGTGCTGGCTCTTGCTGTATGTAGAATAAAGGGTGAGAGCAGCAAAAATAAATTCCAAATTTAATGTAGCAAAAAATTTAAATCTGAACAAAAATATCAGTGTGTTATTTAATGTAAATTAGTTTTAGATTCTATTAAAATTAAATACATTTTATAGGACATATTTTTATATGTTTGGGATATTATATATTTTTGTATTAATTTTATATAACTTTTTTTATCAAATTTAAATAATTTAGTTTTATATAGTTTGATAATTATCATAAATTTCTTTTTATTATTGTACTGGTGTAAGTTGAGAAAATAGGGACATATTTTGCCCTAACAGCAAATATAGCTCCACTTCGACTCCTCAGGCTCAGACAGACCACACTGAAATAGGTCTGCCTGTCGGAGCAGTAATGCGCCTAGTTTTGCCGACCCACATTCATATATGTGTCTAATATTATGAGTGTGGTGCATATTTCACTTACTTTTGTCACATTTTACGCCAGATAAGGGTGAAAAAACCCTTTCATACATGATTCCCTTGATGTTGACCATGAGCTGGTGTCTGACAATTATGTGGTCACTATATGTCCCTGATTGTAAAAGTGAGTGCACACCTGTCCCTGTGATTAGGGTTTTTTCTGAACCACTTTTGCTTTCTTGCTTGTGTTTATAGTGTTGCTTATTTTAGAAAGTGGTGAGGTGCATAACCAAGGGAAAACCTGGAGGCAGATATTGTATGTGGACTGGTGGAGTTCTGTGCCAGGGCTGCTTTTTAATCTCAACCCGGCCCTGATTGGCAGAAAATGTTGCCAGTAATTTATAGAAAGGTACTTAATTATACTGTAGGAGCATGATAGCATCCAAACATAGGCTTAGAAACAAATAATGAGGCAGAGGCTTGAAGCTTAAAACATGCAGTTACTGGCACTACACTAATGCCAATGGAGGTACATACCTTAATAAATCTGGTTCACCTTTGCCTGTCCGTGTGCTACAAACTAAAGTCTACACCAGATAAATTTTTTCACTTCTAAGCAGGAAAAAAAGTAGTGCAAAACAGAAAAATGTTATGAATTTTTGTGCTAAACAGGCATGCACCAAGATTTGCTACTTTTGATGCCAGAAAACTGGTGCAAAGTCATTAATTAATTCATCCCTCTACCCCCAATCATTTTACAGAAAAAAACATGTCTGTGGTTTTTTTCCCCATTTTTTATTTATTTTTTTGGTCTTTGTTGTTCAAAATGCTGCATGCTTTGGGTATTGCATTTTTTCTGGTGTTTTTCTGTAGACTTCTGTATGTCAAGAAAAAATTCCAGAATAAAAGAACAGGTTATATTTCCTATACAAGTCAAAACATACACCACACAGCTAGTTGTGAAGGAAGCCTTAGTTGTACACTTGTATATGTATTATTTGTTAATAAAAATAACATATATAACAACAGCAATATGTGATTTATCTACATATTTAAAACTATTATTATAGCTCCTGTAAGAACAAAGACCACACATGGTTAATATAAGCACAAGCAAGGCATATACTGTATAGCTTTTCCATGCAAGTCATTTGTAAAACCAACATGGTACAGTGACGATAAAACATTGGGGCAGTGTGATTAAAATTAATAGTACTTCTTCTGCTGTCATTTGTCAAGTATTTACAAGCCTGAAAAATGCTTCATTTTTTCATGATCCTATAACTCAATATACTGAATCAAAAGCCAGAAACAATCTGACAGTGCAAGACATTTATTACAGAATGCAAGTCTGTACAGATACCAAAATTGTAGGGACTACCTAAATTATCAGAAAATGAACTACTTATATCTAAATGGATTTAGAAATATGTATCTACCTATTTGGCCTGTGTTCCTAGACAGTTATTCTAGGAAAATCTAAATTTGTCATGTATAGAAATAAAAACAATATTTTCTCTTCTAGATAGAGAGAAGATAGATTATGTACAGCATGATAGATAGATAGATAGATAGATAGATAGATAGATAGATAGATAGATAGATAGATAGATAGAGTGTGGAAATTAAGTATTTGGTACACTGGAGATTTTACAAGTTTTCTCATGTACAAAGACTGGAGAAGTCTATAATTTTTATCATAGGTACACATCAACTATGAAAGGACAGAATCTAAGAAAAAATCCAGAAAATCACATTGTATTATTTTAAATAATTTATTTGTATTTTATTGCATGAAATCATTATTGGATACAATAGAAAAACAGAACTTAATATCTGGTACAGAAACGTTTGTTTGCAATTACATAGGTCAGACATTCCTGTAGTTCTTGACCAAGTTTTCACACTGCAGCAGGGATTTTGGCCCACTCCTCCATACATATTTTCTTCAGATGTTTTAAGATTCAGGGCTGTTGCTGGGCTACATTGAGTTTCAGCTCCTTCAAAACATTTTATATTGAATTCAGGTCTGGAGACTGGCTGGACCACTATGACCTTGAATTGCTTTTTATGCAGCCACTACTTAGTTGCCCTGGCTGTGTGTTTTAGGTCATTGTCCTGCTGGAAGACCCAGCTATGACCAATTTTCAATGTCACTGGTTGTTTGCCAAAATCCCATGCTACGTGGCCCCATTCAGCCTTTCTTCAATACGGTGCCATCCTCCTGTCCCCTTTACAGAAAAACACCCCCAAAGTATGAGGTTTCTTCCCCCATGCTTCACGGTTGGGACAGTGTTCTTGGGATTGTACTCATCCTTCTTCCTTCTCCAAACACAGCGAGTGGAGTTGATACCAAAAAGATCTATTTTGGTCTTATCTGACCATATAACCTTCTGCCATGCCTCTTCTGGATCATCCAGATGGTTATTGGCAAACTTCAAATGGGCCTGGACATGTGCTGGTGTGAGCAGGGGGACCTTTGTGTACCCTGCAGGATTTTAATCTATGACGGTGTAGTGAGTTACTAACAGTAATCTTTGAGACTGTGCTCCCAGCTCCATTCAAATCATTGACCAGGTTCTCCTGTTTAGTTCTGGGCTGATTTCTTACCTTTCTTAGAATCATCCTTCCCCCACAAGGCAAGATCTTGCATGGTGCCACAGACTGAGGAAGATTGGCAGTCATCTTGTGTTTCTCCCATTTTCTAATAATTGCGCCAACAGTTGTTGCCTTCTCATCAATCTGCTTGCCTATTGTCCTGTAGCCCATCCCAGCCTTGTGCATATCTACAGTTTTGTTCCTGGTATCCCTAAACAGCTCTTTGATCTTGGTCATGGTGGAGAGGTTGGAGTGTGATTTATTGTGTTTATGGACAGGTGTCTTTTAGGTAATGAGTTTAAACAGGTGCACTTAATCCAGGTAATGAGTGCAGAGTAGAAGGGCTTCTTAAATTAAAACTGACCGGTCTGTGAGAGACAGAATTCTTGCTGGTTAGTAGGTGATCAAATATTTAATGCAATAAAATGCAAATTAACTATTTAAAAATAATATAAAGTGGTTTTCTTTTTTTTTTCTTTTAGATTCTATCACAGTTGAAGTGTACCTACGATAAAAATGACAATCCTCTCCATTCTTTGTAGGTGGAAAAAACTTGCAAAATCACCAGTGTATCAAATACTTATTTTCCCCACTGTATATGTATTCATGATATACTGTAGATAAGCTGTTTATCTCTACAGGGTAACATATAGGTGTTTGATCTTTGAATAACCCAATACATTTAAGGGTCAATTTTAATTGGGAGTTAAATAATCCTCATCATGCTGTTTACATTTGAACATCATGAGACCAAGACAGCACCTTACCATTGATCAAACAGGATGCTCTCAGACGGAAGTGGCCACTGAGCTTTGAGTGTCACAGAGTTATCAGCAGGTTGCAACAGAGATATAGAGATATTGGAAGAGTCACAGAAAGGGAAAATAATAGATGTCCTTTAGCTACATCACACACTGATGATCACTTGATTGTAAATAGTGTTGAGCGATTGCGTTGGCTATCGAGATCGATCGATAGTCGATAGTCGGCCGCTATCGATAAGTTTTTCGATTTGTGAGCGTCATTATGAGCGATGACCATTAAAGTCTATGGGAGAGCAACAACACCTTCATTATTACACCCAAACAAGGTGGAGAAGCTGAAATTAACATCCACAACAGTCAAATGGAAAGTGCTACATCTTAGGCAACACCCCTTAGGTTTTTAAAAGTCACAGAAAAAAAAGTCACAGGGCCATTCACTATCCCTTTTCTTGTCCACAGCCTGACCCTTTAAACCCGCATCACCCACAAATTGAAAAGTGCCAGAAGGCAGTTTTGATTTGAACCATCATCTTTCTTGAACTGGACATTGAATATCCCGTCCGGGCCACAGCATGAGCCCCAAACCTGCATGGCCACCAAATTTACAAAGTGCCGGAACAATGATTCTTTCTACCACGATTTTAGTTTCACTGGACATTGACTATACCTGTCCTGGGCCACAGCATGAGCCCCAAACCTGCATGACCCCCACATTTAAAAATTGCCGGAAAAAGGAGTCTTTCAACCACCATTTTAGTTTCACTGGACATTGACTATACCTGTCCTGGGCCACAGCATGAGCCCCAAACCTGCATGACCCCCACATTTAAAAAGTGCCGGAAAAAGGAGTCTTTTTAACCACCATTTTAGTTTCACTGGACATACCTGTCCTGGGCCACAGCATGACCCAGGGCCGGAGTTACAGTGGGTGCGGTGAGAACCCAGGCTGGCGTCTGTCATCTATTAACACGCAGGTTAAAATGCCCTGATGACGCAGCAACGAAACTGTCGTGCTGAAGCAGAGTGCGGAAGCAAGTGTGAGAACT
>JAODAL010086741.1:0-10149 GCA_025379985.1 Phyllomedusa bahiana | reverse complement strand
GAGCTGAAATAGCGTAAAGGGGGTGAGTTAAACATGAGTGAATTTAAAAAAATAAATAAATATATAGATGTGTTTTATATTTACTTTTTTATATTCTTTATTTCTTATATATTGTTTTTTACATCTTATATTAAATTGCTATTTTTTCTATTATGATATATTATATTTTGTATTACATATTTATTTTTCAGATTATGTATTTTACTTCTAAATTATAAATTATATTTTTTAGATTATAAATTATTTTATTTTTTATATTATGAGTTATTTATGTATTATATTAGTTACTAGCAGTGACTTTTTTTTTTTTTTGAAAAAAGAGAAAAGAATAAGATTTGAATAAAAAAGAATGAATCTCCCTTTTACTAAATTTGCCAAGAGTGAGACATGACCATTTTTCCCTTTTATGACAAAAGCAAAGCGTCCTAGAAGGAGTAACTCGGCCCCAAAGCAAGTCTCATCTTTACTAAAAACTCCGCAGGATCAAAAAGAAAAAAGGAAGATGCCCGTTGTAAGGAAAATGGGCAGAGCAGCTATGATAGGGTGATAAGGTCTGTTTGTAGCAGTCATACAAATGTATGTGATGTAGGAATAATAATGTAACAGAGCATTATGTGTATTGTTGTAGCCATGCATGTATTGTATATACTATATTTCAGTGACTAGATGCCCCCCCCCCCCCCCTCCATTGTGTAATGTCCTGCTATCTTTTAAAACTATTCATCTTACTTCCTTCTTACATTGCCCAGTGCTGTATCTGTTACACAGCATTTTTATTGCTATCTGCATATACAAACTTACCAGTATATGCCTTGTGATTTGCAGATGCTTAGCAGAGGGCAAAAAGGCAATTCAGAACTCTACACACTGTTACGGTGCCTCCCAAGGAGAGATGTTCCCCTTTCTAGCCACCTCATTGCCTCCCACCCACCACCAGTATCGCTCTGCTCTGCACTGATGGGGGACAAAACCCAGAAACAGCTGTATGTAGATGAGAGATATTGGCTTGGCTAATATCCCTTTTGCTTTCTCAAGACTCAGTGGGTCAAAAGCGAATTGAGGATTTGTTATATCCAATAGAGGGCGCTTGAGATTCTCGGCTCCTTTTTCCCATAATGCCTTGTGATATGCAGATGCTTAGTAGAGGGCAAAAAAGCAATTCATAACTGTACACATCGTATGGTGCTCGCCCCAAGGAGAGATGTTCCCCTTTCTCAGTATATGACAGAAAGCCAGGCCAGATGTGCCCCTTGACCTGCCCGGGCCATAGAACGCAGATAAGCGAGGGCATAACCTGGACTGGAAAGCAAACTGTTGCAGGAAAGTCAGAAATTCAAATGTCCTGGTCAAACTGAAGAAAGCCTGTGGTTGCCATCTACAGGGCAAAGTGAGTAACACTCCTCATTAAGGATGAGTTATCCGACCCACCTTATCATATTCCTACCCAATTAGGTACAAACTAATTATCATCATTAACTGATGAGAGGTTTGGAAACCTGAGATGGCTGAGTAGCCTATAAAATACACTGTCCAGGCCCAAATCATTGTCCACAGTATGGGGTTCAATTGCTGAGCAGCGCCTTATTTCTCCTTGCCGCAAGGAACAGAAGATTGTCTCCATTGTAAGTTGGGAGTTTTCTGTGATTTTTCTCCCTTTTATTTTATATCTGTTGTCTGTGTGTCATTTTATTGCATTTTTGTACGACCGCTTTGTAAGTTTTTCTCTACTAAGAATATAAAATTTTAATACGTTTAGTCCTTGTTTGCTCTAAGAACCCATAACCTCGAAAAAGTGGGGTTTTTTTACCCTGCGACTGCTGGAAAGCAGTGAGATAACATTGTAACCCTGCAGGTAAGTGGTATTTGCATATCAGAGCCCTTCCCTCTTATTTCCTTTTTCTATTTGATTATTGAGAAAGGTGGTGGTAACGGATATATTTTTGGGGTGCTGGAACTGTCTTGGGGTGTGATTTACGCTCTATTTGCCACCTGAGTGAGAGGTGAGTGCAAAGAGGACTGAGTGGAAATCAATTAGCTCCATTACAGTGGCGCCCACGTCACGTGCTGGCGCGTGTATCAATGATCGTCCATATATAAAAACTGAACGTTGTGAAACTGGAAATCTCCCCCTGTCTAATGGCCGAATCAATTTTCGGGATCAAGCTTTCCTATTGGAAGGTGTTGGACAGTGTAACGTTGTGGGCCTTAAAGGGGTTGTCTCACTACAAGGATCGCTGCTTTTTATGTTAAAGATCTTGCAAAAACAAGTCACTTTGCAATATGTGTCCATTAACAGTGTCCTACCTATTCCTAGATATCCCCTCTTGTATGGGCTGCATCAGCTCCTCAGGTCGCTATAGCTACAGACCTGTTCGATCTCTCCTGATAGGCTGCCAGCACTGGTTGCTATAGCTACAGACCTGTTCGATCTCTCCTGATAGGCTGCCAGCACTGGTTGCTATAGCTACAGACCTGGCTTCTAATGCAGCCTATTGGAAGCCAGCAAACACGCCCCTGAGTTCAAAATGAAACCAAAAAAATAGGACGAATCAATGTAGTGAGACAACCCCTTTAATGTAGTGCTTCTGATACTTAACCAGTTAACTACTGCCCACCGTCTTTTGGCGTTGGACATTTCAGGTCGTTCGGCTGCAGCGATGTCTTCTGGCGTCGCTGCAGGTTTTGGGTTTTGCAGTTCCTGGCGCCGCAGCAGCGTTGAGAACAGAGCTGTACTTCCCAGCCCTGTTCCCAGCGCAGCCTCTGGAAACCTCCAATTCCCGACGCTTAACCATTTGATTGCCGCAGTCAGTGACCACAGCATAATCAAAGGGCTTTACCCTGCTCTGTCGGGTGATCGGGACTCCAGTGACCCGAGAGAGCCCAGGGAATGTCACCACAGTCAGCCCAGGGGACTTAGAGTAGCCCCAGGGCTGTCTGTGTAAGAAGGTAGCTATCAGGGCACACTGTGTGCTCCCCTGACTGCTGCCTGTGTGCTCCCCTGACTGCTGCCTGTGTCTAACTGACACAGATTATAATGTATTAGCATATAAGAATATGCAAATACATTAAAAGAAAAAAAAAAACATCCCTTTTTTAAAACAAAAAGAAAAAAAAAAAAAACATATTTAAATACAAATAAATAATAAAAAAAATATGAAATTAAAACAAAATTGTGCATAAAATTAAAAAACACAAACCCTACACAAAAGGGGTACCACACGACCGAATAACCTGTATTTTTAAAATTCTAACAAATTGTTAAAGGGGTTGTCTCACTAAAAAACATTGCTTTTAAAGTTAAAGGATCTTGCAAAAACAAGTCCCTTTGAAAATGTATTCCAAAAAACTGTGTCCTACCTATTCCAATTTAATCCCCCTTGTATGGGCTGCATCAGCCCCTAAAGGTCGCTATAGTACAGAACTTTTTAAATTCTCCCTAAAAGGGGTGCCAGCACTGGTTGCAATAGCTACGACCGTTCGACCCTCTCCTGATAGGCCCCAGCACGGGTTCCTATACTACAAACCCTTTCGTTCCCCTTCCTATGGATCCCCTTGTTGCTAAACTCCCAACCTTTCACCCCCCTTTCCTCCTGATAGCTCCCACACGGTCCAAAGCAACAGACCTTTCGATTCTCTCCGAAAGGCTGCCACCCACGGGTCACATAGCTATAAGACCTTTTTCCACCCTCTCCTATGGCGCCACACGGTGGGCAAATAGCTACAGTTTTTTCCCATCCTCCCTGATAGGCCCCCGGGAAACTGGCCCCTTTTGGCCAAACAGACCTTTCCATCTCCCCCAAAGGCTGCCACACGGGCCCACTAGCTAAAAACCCTTGCTTCCTACTCACCAGTAAACACCCTTAAATTTTAAAAAGTGAAACCAAAAAAACGACTGAGTAAGAAAAATAAATTTGGGGTGAAAAACCCCTTTTTAAACGTGAAGTTGAATGTGTAAAACAAAAAAAATGTAAAAAAAATTTCCCCGCAAAAAATTTATTTTGAACTTAAACTCCCCCCCCCCCAAAAATACAACTTGTCCAAATAAAAACGGGGCCCCGCCCCAACTGCGTCATAAAAAAAAACCAAAAAAAAGTTAACACTCTTGAAACCCCAAGAAGAAAAAACAAAAAAAAAAAATGTGTTTGGACTTTAATACTTTTAAAGGTTTCGGCTAAAGGGTTTTTAAAAATTGTTTAATTTTTTCCTTTTGCCTGGGAAAACCCTTTTTTTAATCGGGGTCCCCCCTCTGACATAAACATAATGAAGGGCCCATCCCTCTGTATAAAACTAAGCTGCAGTCCCGGCAGGGCCCAAAAATAAATTCCCTTTTTCCCCTTGAAGCAATGGGGGGGTTCTGGTGCCTTCTTTTGCTTTGTGGGGGGATCACAGGTGCTGATCTCCATTATAAAAGGAAGGCTGAATAGTTTACGAAATTAAAAATTTAAACGGGGATTTAAATTTTCCCCGGGTATAATGAGACCCATTTAAAAAAGGGGAATTTGTGGGGAAACCTAAAAGGCTTGGGTTGGCTACTCGGGACCCTAAGGGTTTTCCCACCATATTGATAGAAATAAACATCAAAGTCAAAGGGTGCAGGTCCCACTTTTGGGGGACCTAAACCTACCCTTGGAACGGCCTGAAAATTGGGGTTAAAGAAGGGAACGTTTGGGGGTAAAGACAGACTCTCAATTCTTTTCAAAGGGGTTTTTTCCCCGGTGCAGGGAGGGGGGTTTTTTTGGGCCCAAAACTCCTCCCCATAAAACAAATGGAATTCGTGAGCAAGCGGGTCACTTCCCCTTTTTGAGCCGACCCTTTTTTGGGAAAGACCTTTTTTCCCAAAATAGATGCGGTCCCCGGGGTTTGGGACCTGCCCCTAGGGACCTGGATACAGATCCTAGCAATATGGGGGTTTCAATCCATTTTGGCAGGGACCCCGGGTTTTTTTTGCATGTTTTTTTGGGGGAAAATAATCACCTTTTATATACCCAAATTATTCAGGGATTGAGAAATACACATTTTCCCTTTTGGGCATCTGCGCGTTAAAGGGGTTTTACTTAACACAGAAGAAAGAAACCTTAAAGGTAAACTTTCACAGAGGGCACCCGGGCGGGGAAGAAGTTTTTTTTGGGACACCACCCTTTTGGATCTCTTTGGCATTTCAGTGGAGGGTAAAACCGGGGGCCCCACCCCAAATTGGGGCTGTCTGTCAGAGAACACCGTTTCGGGAGAACAATACAGATGCTACAATGCTTTCCGGCCCTGGAAGCCCAGCAAAAAATTTAAGGGGAGAGTAAGGGTCAAAGGTATTTTAAGAGATCTTTTAACGCAACCATGTCTTTACAGCTCACCCAAAAAATAAAGGGAACATTATAAAGTGAAGGGGGAAAAACCCCTGCAATACAAAAATAACAGGTGCAAGTAGTCAGACCCCCGCCAAAAGGTTAAAGAAAAAACAAATTTAAAATATATTTGCCCTCTATGCACAAGAATATAATTTACTAAAATTTTGCCCCCTATGTACAAAATTTTTTCTACTAAAATGGGGGCCCCAAGGGAACAAGAATATAACACTAAAAAAACTGCTCCCATTACAAGAAAAAACCTATTTAAAAATACTGCTCCTGATTACAAGAATATAACTACAAAAAATTCCCTGTTTTCCTATGTAAAAAAAATTTTAAAACAAATTTTAAACGCCCTATTAAAAAGAATATAACTCCCTTAAATACCCCCCCTATTTTACAAGAAATAAACAAACTAAACGGCCCCCAAAGTACAAGAATAAACTACAAAAATCCGCCCCCCAAATTTACAAAAAATTATAACTTACTAAAAATTTCCCCCAAAGTACAAAAAATAAAACTACAAAATACTGCTCCTATGAAACAAAAAAAACAACTATAATACTGCCCCTATGTAAAAAGAATAAAACTAAAAATCGCCCCAAAGTACAAAATTTAAACTACTATAATATTTCCCCCTTGTACAAGAATATAACACTTTTAAACGCCCCAATTAAAAAATTTAACTACTATAAAAACGCCCCTAGAAACAAAAATAAAACTACAAAAAATACCCCCCTTTGTACAAAAATTTAACAAACTATAATACTGCCCCTATGTACAAGAAAAAACCCTGCTAAAAAGGGCCCAATTTTCAAGAAAAAAAAACTGCAAATAAATCCGGCCCCTTTATGAACAAGTTTAAAACTAATAGAATACTGCCCCCCCAAAAAGTACAAGAAAATAACTACTATAATACTGCCCCAATTCCCAAAATTTTAAACTACTTTTAATACTGCCCAAATGAAACAAAGAATATAACTACAATAATACGCTCCTATGAAAAAAGAATAAAAAAAAAAAAAAAAAAATTTAAAAAATACGGGCCCCAGGTAAAAAAAATAAACTACAAATAATACTCCCCCAAATTAAAAAGAAAAACAAAATAGAAAAATCCCCCTTTTACAAAAAATTTAAAACTACAATAATACTGCCCCTATTTACAAGAATATAACGCTAAATATTTGCCCTAGTACAAGAATAAAACAAAATAAATACGGGCCCCCCAAATTACAAGAATATAAAACCTATAAAAACCCCCCATGAAACAAGAATATAACTACTTTTAAAACTGCCCCTTTTACAAAAATATACAACGATAAACTGCCCCTATTTTACAAGAATAAAACTACAAAATTTTACGCCCCTATTTACAAAAATAAAACTGTTTATAATATTTCCCTATGTACAAGAATAAAACTACAAAAATACTGCCCCTATTACAAGAATATAACAAAAAAATAAAAACGCCTCTAGGGACAAGAAAATAACTACAATTTTACTGCCCCCTATGTACAAAATATAACTACTAAAATCCCCCCCTATTACAAAATATAACTGCAAAATTACTGCCCCATGACAAGAATATAACAACAAAAAATACTGCCCCATGACAAGAAAGAAAATTTACTAAAATACAGCCCCTATTCAAAAAAAATAACTACAAAAATTTTTTGCCTATTTATTCCCCAAAAAAAACTTTTATAATATTTTCCCCCCCCCGTAGGAGGAATGGGTGCATTACGTGTAATTCCATAAAAAATAAATTGGAAAAAAAATTTTTTTTCCCTCCGGCTTATTAGGGGGGGAGATCAGATTTTTTTGGCTAAAAAACCCTTCCTAAAAAGAATAAGCCCACCCAAGGGGACGGATCTCCTTACCCTATCAGTACCTAATGGGGGGTTTAAAAAAAAGCCTTTTCCCGGGGGCCGGGGAACAATTCGGACCTCGGGGAATGTTTGACCCCCTGGGGGAACGCCCGGCTCTGCTGGGAAGGTTAACGGACCCCGATGTTAAATAATCTAATAACAAACTCCCCCTCCCGGAAACAGAAAAGATGGGGTTAATTTGGAAAAACCTTTTTAAAAAAAAATTGCTAAACTGCATTTTTTAAAGCTTTGTAACTACTTTAATTTCATTTTAAAATTCACCTTTTTAAAGGGTTTTCCTTTTTTGGGCCCTTTCATGAATTGTCACTTCTTAGTTCCTGAAGTCTGGGTATCTTTTACAAACAAAGTCCCCCCCCCCCCGCGCCGGGGTTGCTTTTTTTTTGGTTTTTTGTAGAAAAGCCTTACACAAATTTAGCTTTATACATTTTGGCAAAGGTAAAAAGAGACAATTACCAAATAAAAGCTGTTCTGTTTTTGTTTCCTTTCCCCCATTAAGCATTTTATTTTCTCCTTCTTTTTTCACAAGTTTCCTAGAAAGCGATCCCCCCTTTTGGGTTTTAAAGGCAGCACTGGTTTGGGATTAAAACGTCCACACTTGAGCTTGTTTAAAAATTATTTTACTGGAGTTTTAACTCTTTAAGCTCGAAAGCCTTCGCCCTCCCTTTTTAAAAACCCAAACCCCTTTTTACCAATGTTCCAAAAAACAGGCTCAGCTAAAATCGAAGACTAAAAAGTTAATCACTTCGTAAACTGCCCAAAACCAAACGGGAATGGGAGCCTGTAACCCCCCTACTATAAACAAAGGGGGAGTCGAAGCGGAAACCGCCCCCCACCCTTTAAACGGGGATTTAAGGGGCCTAAGCTGTAGAACCACCCCACCCTGAATGGGAAGGGGAGCCTAAGCTGTAAAACCACCCCACCCTAAAGGGAAGGGAGCCTAAAGCGTAGAACCACCCCCCGCCTAAAGGGGAAGTAGCCGAACGTAGAAAACCCCCACCTTAAAAGGGGAAACCAAAAAGCTTTAAACCCCCCTCACCCAAAAAAGGGAAAGGGAGCCAAAGCTGTAGAACCACCCTCACCGGAATAAAGTGGGACCTGAAGTTGTAGAACTGGCTACACCCTAAAGGGAAGGGGGAGCCGGGTTTAAACGGCTACACCCTAACAATGGGGGAGCTAAGCGAAACCCCCCACACCTACCGGGAGGGGGACCAAGCTGTAAAAACCACCCACACCACCAAAGGGGGACCTGAATTTAACCACCCACAGCCGACCAAAAGGACCTAACTTAAACCCCCACCCCCTGAACACAAGGGGGCACCTAAAACTTAGAACCACCCTCTCCCTATTGGGACCAACAAACACCAAAAAAGTGCTGTTCTCCCATTCTCCTCGGGGATTCCAAACAAACTTTGTTCCCTTTCTGTCTAGGGGATTCCCACAGGCTGTGGAGTCGCAAGCCAAACCCCCCGACTCCAACCCTCAATTTCCCAAACCCCGACTCCTGACTCCCTCATACCCGCTTTTTTAATGATAAATTTACTGTATAAAAAGAACACCGCTGTTTACACCTATATAAAATAATCAAGCTATTTAGTGAACAGCACGACACAAAAGGGTAACAATGTTTGATCTTTTGAACACTTTAAGTTAAAAAAACATTTTTGTTCCAAGCCTCTGCCCAAACTTTGGGGAAGGGGAAAAGAGAGGGGGATCAATTTGGTCAAGGGTTTGCTGATCGATCCAAGCCCAAAGGGATTCACAGAGCTGAAAGCCACATGTTTTCCCAAAATACAAAAACAAAGTAATCAAATTAACTTTTTTGTTTTTTAACAAAACAGTAAAAATCAGTTACAAAAAACTGCAAACAAAGGGCTCTAAATGCTTCAAGCCCTTTTTATGTATAAATATTAAATACTGATAAAAATTACAGTACCCTCAGTACAAACTTAGGGAGGGGAAGATAGAGCCTGAAAGTCACAATTCAAACCATTTTTACCATTTTGCTTGTCATGTAAAAAATTTATTGGATCCCACTTTTGAACACCAAAAAATTGTAAATTGCAAAACACCAGGAACATTTGGGGGGTCTCGAATTGTTCGAAAATAATCGCCTCCATCAGATCCTGCATACATGACCTCACACTATCCATTATTCCGCTAGAATGCCTCCCACTAACTTGGTTGGGGGCAAAGCATGACCACAGGGCAACACTCAACAAGTCAGGGGAAAAGGGTTTGCCTCAGCCACATCATTTTGATGAATGTTAACTCTTTTTATTCTTTTTAAAAAAAGGGGAAACATTTTGCTAAACTTTTTCCCTGGGGGATCTTTTTTCCCCGGGGGAACGCTTTTCCTGCTCCATGTCATCACTTACACTCCTCATGTGATACAAGATATGGGGCAGCACACTGGGCCCCACCCAATTCCTCTTGCTCTTTTGCACCATCGAAAAACTGACCCAACTTCTTAATATTTTGGGGGAAGAAGTCTCCATTTTTATAACCACCAGACCCCACCCCGGGGTTTTCAGTACAGGGGCGCGTGTTCCCCATTCGTTCATGGGGGTTCCCAACAGGGCGCGTGGTCCCATTCTGCTCTATGGGGGTTTCCCCAATACAGGGAGCGCGTGTTCTTCATTCTGTTCTATGGGTTCCCAAAACAGGGGGGCCTTGTTCTTTTTTCTTTCATGGGGGGGCCCATACAGGGATGCTGTTTTCCCCCATCGTTCATGGGATTTTCCCGTACAGGGGCCATTTTCCTCATTCTGTTCTATGGAGTTTTACATACAGGGACGCTGTTCTCCATTCTGTTCTTGCACTTTCCCCTCAGGGGGGAAACTTTCTCCTTTTGTTCTATGGGGTTCCCATACAGGGAGGCGTGTTCCCCCTTTTTGTTTATGGGGGTTCCATCAGAGGGG
>JAODAL010086740.1:0-10149 GCA_025379985.1 Phyllomedusa bahiana | reverse complement strand
GGGTGGAAATCCGGCAAAAAAACAAATTTTTTTGCCGGTTTAAAAAATGGCGCCGTGGAATTAACCCGACCTTGCGGGGAAGTGAGGCGAGCAAAAAAAATGGGGTTAACCCTTGGTTTCTTGGGAAACGGGGTAGCGGGATCAGTGGTTGGCCAAAAAGGAAAAAAATGCTACGCCCGGGGGTGGCGTTCCCGGGGAAAAAGTAAATGTTTTTTGCCGGCTAAAATGGCGCCGGGAGTTCCCCCGTTGTGGGTGAGGTGAGCAAAAAATTGGGGGGTTAAGCCTGGTTTTGGAAACGGGGTCAGGGGGAACAGGCTGGTTTGGCCTAAAAATGGCAAAATTCTAAGCCCGCGGTGGCGGTTATCACAGGCGAAAAACATAAATGTTTTTTGCGGCTAAAATGGCGCATGGAGTTAACTACGCCTTGCTGGAAGTGAGGCTGAGCAAAAAATGGAGGGTTAAGCCTTGGTTTCTTGGGAAATGGGGTCAGCGGGATCAGGCTGGTTTGGCCTAAAAATGGCAAAAAATTCTAAGCCCGCGGGGTGGCGATCCGGCGAAAAACGAAATATTTTTTGCCGGCTAAAATGGCGCCGTGGAATTAACCCCGACCTTGCTGGAAGTGAGGCTGAGCAAAAAAAATTGAGAGGGTTAATCCTTGGTTTCTTGGGAAATGGGTCAGCGGCTTAGGCTGCTTTGGCTAAAAATGGCCAAAAATTCTATGCCCGCGGGTGGCGATTCCGGCGAAAAAACGAAATGTTTTTTGCGGCTCTTAAAATGGCGCCGTGGAGTTAAACCCCGAACTTGCTGGAAGTGAGGCTGAGCAAAAAAATTGGAGGGTATGCCTTGGTTTCTTGGGAAACGGGGTCAGCGGGATCAGGCTGGTTTGGAATAAAAAATGCAAAAATTCTAAGCACGCGGGTGGCGATTCTGGCGAAAAACGAAAAGTTTTTTTGCGGCTAGAATGGCGCCGTGGACGTTAACCCCGACCTTGCTGGAAGTGAGACTGAGCAAAAAAATTGGAGGTTAAGGCCAGTGGTTTTCCTGGGAAACGGGGTCAGCGGGATCAGGCTGGTTTGGCCTAAAAAAATGGCAAAAATTCTAAGCCCGCGGGTGGCGATTCCGGCGAAAAACGAAATGTTTTTTGCCGGCTAGAATGGCGCCGTGGAGTTAACCCCGACCTTGCTGGAAGTGAGACTGAGCAAAAAAATTGGTGGGTTAAGCCTTGGTTTCTTGGGGCAACAGGGGTCGCGGGATCAGGCTGGTTTGGCCTAAAAATGGCAAAAATTCTAGCCCGCGGGTGGCGGGATTCCGGCGATATACTAATGTTTTTTGGGCTAGAATGGCGCCGTGGAGTTAACCCCAACCTTGCTGGAAGTGAGGCTGAGCAAAAAAAATTGGGGGGTTAAGCCTTGGTTTCTTTGGGAAACGGGGTCAGCGGGATTCAGGGCTGGTTTGGCCTAAAAATGGCAAAAATTTCTAAGCCGCGGGTGGCGATTCCAGGCGAAAACGAAATGTTTTTTGCGGCTAGAATGGGCCGTGGAGTTAACCCCGACCTTCTGGAAGTGAGGCTGATCTTAAGCAAAAAATTGGAGGGTTAAGCCTTGGGTTTATTGGGAAACGGGGTAGCGGGATCAGGCTAGGTTTGGCCTAAAATGGGCAAAAATTCTAAGCCCGCGGGTGGCGATTTTCTGTGCGAAAAACGAAATGTTTTTTGCCGGCTAGAATGGCGCCGTGGAGTTAACCCCGACCTTGCTGGAAGTGAGGCTGAGCAAAAAAATTGGAGGGTTAAGCCTTGGTTTCTTGGGAAACGGGGTCGGCGGGATCAGGGTGGTTTGGCCTAAAATGGCAAAAATTATAAGGCCCGCAGGGTGGCGATTTCTTTTTTGTTCTTTTTTTTTTTTTTTTTTTTTTTTTTTTTTATATATCTTTTTTTTTTTTTTTTTATTTTTTTTCGGCGATAAACTTAATGTTTTTTGCCGGCTAGAATGGCGCTGTGGAGTTAACCAACCTAGCTGGAAGTGAGCTGTTTTTCAGCAAAAAAAATTGTGGGTTAAGCCTTGGTTTCTTGGGAAAAAAGGGGTCAGCGGGATCAGCTGGATTTGCTAAAAATGCAAAAAAAATTCTAAGCCCGCGGGTGGCGATTTCTGCGAAAAAAAGAACTGTTTTTTGCCGGATATAATGGCGCCGTGGAGTTAACCCCGACCTTGATGGAAGTGATGCTGAGCAAAAAAATTGGAGGGTTAAGCCTTGGTTTCTTGGGAAACGGGGTCAGCGGCATCAGGCTGGTTTGGCCTAAAAATGGGCAAAAAATTCTAGCCCGGGGTGGCGATTCCGGCGAAAACGAATGTTTTTTGCCGGCCTAGAATGGGCGCCTTGGAGTTAACCCCGACCTTGCTGGAGTGAGGCTGAGCAAAAAAAATTGGAGGGTTAAGCCTTGGTTTCTTGGGAAACGGGGTCAGCGGGATCAGGCTGGTTTGGCCTAAAAATGGCAAAAATTCTAAGCCCGCGGGTGGCGATTCCGGCGAAAAACGAAATGTTTTTTGCCGGCGAAAAAGGCGCCGTGGAGTTAACCCCGACCTTGGTGGAAGGGACGATGAGCAAAAAAATTGGAGGGTTAAGCCTTGGTTTCTTGGGAAACGGGGTCAGCGGGATCAGGCTGGTTTGGCCTAAAAAAAATGGCAAAAATTCTAAGCCCGCGGGTGGCGATTCCGGCGAAAAACGAAAAGTTTTTTGCCGGGTAAAATGCCAGTGGGTTAACCCCACCTTGCTTGGAAGTGAGGCTGAGCAAAAAAATTGGAGGGTTAAGCTTAGTTTTTCTTGGGAAACGGGGTCAGCGGGATAGTCTGGTTTGCCTAAAAATGGCAAATATTCTAAGCCCGCGGGTGGCGATTCGTGTGAAAAACGAAATATTTTTTGCCGGCTAAAATGGCGCCGTGGAGTTAACCCCGACCTTGCTGGAAGTGAGACTGAGCAAAAAAATTGGAGGGTTAAGCCTTGGTTTCTTGGGAAACTGGGTCAGCGGCATCAGGCTGCTTTGGCCTAAAAATGGCAAAAATTCTAAGCCCGCGGGTGGCGATTCCGGCGAAAAACGAAATGTTTTTTGCCGGCTAAAATTGCGCCGTGGAGTTAACCCCGACCTTGCTGGAAGTGAGGCTGAGCAAAAAAATTGGAGGGTTAAGCCTTGGTTTCTTGGGAAACGGGGTCAGCGGGATCAGGCTGGTTTGGCCTAAAAATGGCAAAATTCTAAGCCGCGGGTGGCGTTTTCCGGCGAAAAACGAATTTTTTTTGCCGGCCTAAAATGGCGGCCGTGGAGTTAATCCCGACCTTGCTGGAAGTGGGGCTGAGCAAAAAATTGAGGGTTAAGCTTGGGTTTCTTGGGAAACGGGGTCAGCGGCTTCAGGCTGCTTTCGCCTTAAAATGGCAAAAATTCTAAGCCCGCGGGTGGCGATTCTGGCGAAAAACAAAATTTTTTTGCGGGATAAAATGGCGCCGTGGAGTTAACCACGACCTTGCTGGAAGTGAAGGATGGAACAAAAAAATTGGAGGGTTAAGCCTTGGTTTCTTGGGAACGGGGTCAGCGGGATCAGGCTGGTTTGGCCTAAATATGGCAAACATTCTAATGCCCGCGGGTGGCGGTTCCGGCGAAAAACTAAATGTTTTTTGCCGGCTAGAATTGCGCCGTGAGTTAACCCCGACCTTTGCTGGAAGTGAGCTGAGCAAAAAATTGGAGGTGTAAGCCTTGTTTCTTGGGAAACGGGGGCAGCGGGATCAGGCTGGTTTGGCCTAAAAATGGCAAAAATTCTTAAGCACGCGGGGGTGGCGATTTCCGGCGAAAACGAAATGTTTTTTGCGGCTAAAATGGCGCCGTGGAGAGAGTTTAACCCCGACCTTGCTGGAAGGAGGCTGAGAAAAAAAATTGGTGGTTAAAAGCCTTGGTTTTTGGGAAAAGGGGTAGTGGGATCAGGCTGGTTTGGCCTAAAAATGTCAAAATTTCTAAGCCCGCGGGTGGCGATTCCGTCTATAAACGAAATGATTTTTGCCGGCTAAATTGGCGCCGTGGAGTTAACCCCGACCTTGCTGGAAGTGAGGCTGAGCAAAAAAATTGGAGGGTTAAGCCTTGGTTTCTTGGGAAACGGGGTCAGCAGCATCAGGCTGTTTGGCCTATAATTGCAAATATTATAAAGGCCCGCGGGTGGCGATTCGGCGAAGAACGAGAATGTTTTTTGGCGGCTAAAATGGGCCGTGGAGTTAACCCCGACCTTGCTGGAAGTGAGGATGAGCAAAAAAAATTGGAGGTTTAAGCTTGGTTTCTTTGGGAAAACGGTGGGTCAGCGGCTTCAGGCTGGTTTGGCCTAAAATGGCAAAAATTCTAAGCCCGGGGGTGGCGATTCCGGCGAAAAACGAAAAATGTTTTTGGCCGACTAGAATGGCGCCGTGGAGTTAACCCCAACTTGCTGGAAGTGAGGCTGAGCAAAAAAAATTGGATGGTTAAGCCTTGGTTTATTGGGAAACGGGGTCAGCGGGATCAGGTGGTTTTGGCCTTAAATGTCAAAAATTCTAAGCCCGCGGGTGGCGATTCGGCGAAAAATAAATGTTTTTTGCCGGCCTAAAATGGCGCCGTGGAGTTAAACCGGACCTTGCTTGAATGAGGCTGAGAAAAAAATTGGAGGGTTAAGCTTGGTTTTGTTGGGAAACGGGGTCAGGGGATCAGGCTGGTTTGGACTAAAAATGGCAAAAATTCTAAGCCCGCGGGTGGCGATTCCGGCGAAAAACGAAATGTTTTTTGCCGGCTAGAATGGCGCCGTGGAGTTAACCACAACCTTGCGGGAAGGGAGGCTGAGCAAAAAATTGGAGGGTTAAAGCTTGGTTTCTGGGAACGGGAGTCAGCGGGATCAGGCTGGTTTGGCCTAAAAATGGCAAAAATTCTAAGCCCGCGGGTGGCGATTCCGGCGAAAAACGAAATTTTTTTTGCCGGCTAAAATGGCGCCGTGTAGTTAACCCCGACCTTGAGCTGGAAGTGAGGGATGAGCAAAAAAAATTGGAGGGTTAAGCCCTGGTTTTCTTGAGGAAACGGGTCAGCGGGATCAGGTAGTTTGGCCTAAAAATGGCAAAAATTTTAAGCCCGCGGGTGGCGATTCCGGCCAAAAACGAAATGTTTTTTGCCAGGCTAAAATGGCGCCGTGGAGATAAACCCCGACCTTGCTGGAAGTGAGGCTGAGCAAAAAAAATTGGGGGTTAAGCCTTGGTTTCTTGGGAAACGGGGTCAGCGGGGATCAGGCTGTTTGGCCTAAAAATGGCAAAAATTCTAAGCCCGCGGGTGGCGATTCCGGCGACAAAACAAAATGTTTTTTTGCCGGCCCTAAAAATGCGCCGGGCGTTAACCCCGAACCTTGATGGGAAGTGAGGCTCAGCATAAAAATTGGAGGGTTAAGCCATGTTTATTGGGAAAAGGGAGTCAGTCGGGATCAGGCTGGTTTGGCCTAAAAATGGCAAAAATTCTAAGCCCGCGGGTGGCGATTCCGGCGAAAAACGAAATATTTTTTGCCGGCTAAAATGGCGCCGTGGAGTTAACCCCGACCTTGCTGGAAGTGAGGCTGAGCAAAAAAATTGGAGGGTTAAGCCTTGGTTTCTTGGGAAACTGGGTCAGCGGCATCAGGCTGCTTTGGCCTAAAAATGGCAAAAATTCTAAGCCCGCGGGTGGCGATTCCGGCGAAAAACGAAATGTTTTTTGCCGGCTAAAATGGCGCCGTGGAGTTAACCCCGACCTTGCTGGAAGTGAGGCTGAGCAAAAAAAATTGGAGGTTAAGCCTTGGTTTCTTGGGAAACGGGTCAGCGGGATCAGGCTGGTTTGGCCTAAAAAATGGCAAAAATTCTAAGCCCTGCGGGTGGCGATTTCCGCCGCGAAAAACGAAATGTTTTTTGCCTGGCTTAAATGGCGCCGTGGGAGTTGAACCCGGACCTTGGCTGGAAGTTGTGGACTGAGCAAAAAAATTGGAGGTTAAGCCTTGGTTTCTTGGAAAGGGGGTCAGCGGCATCAGGTGGTTTGGGCCTAAAAAATGGCAAAAATTCTAAGCCCGCGGGTGGCGATTCCGGCGGAAAATCGAATTATTTTTGCCGGCTAAATGGCGCCGTGGAGTTAACCCTGACTTGCTGTAAGTGAGGCTGAGCAAAAAAATTGGAGGGTTAAGCCTTGGTTTCTTGGGAAACGGGGTCAGCGGGATCAGGCTGGTTTGGGCTAAAAATGGCAAAAATTCTAAGGCCCGCTGGTGGCGATGCCGGCGAATAACGAATATTTTTTGCCGGCCCTAAAATGGGCCCCCCACCGTGGAGTTAACCCAGACATTGCTGGAAGTGAGGCTGAGCAAAAAAATTCAAGGGTTAAGCCTTGGTTTCTTGGGAAACGGGGTCAGCGGCATCAGGCTGCTTTGGCCTAAAAATGGCAAAAATTCTAAGCCCGCGGGTGTCGATTCCGGCGAAAAACGAAATGTTTTTTGCCGGTTAAAATGGCGCCGTGGAGTTATACCCCGACCTTGTGGTTTGAAGTGAGGCTGAACAAAAAAAAATTGGAGGGTTAAGCCTTGGTTTCTTGGCAACGGGGTCAGCCGGATTAGGCTGGTTTGGCTAAAAATGGCAAAATTCTAAGCCCGCGCGGTGGGCGATTCCGGCGAAACAACTAAATGTTTTTTGCCGGCTAGAATTTTTTTACGCAGTGGAGTTAACCCCGGACCCTTGCTGGAAGTGAGGCTGAGCAAAAAAATTGGAGGGTTTAAGCCTTGGTTTTCTTGGAAACGGGGTCAGCGGATCCAGGCTGGTTTGGCCTAAAAATGGCAAAAATTCTAAGCCACGGGTGGCGATTACGGCTAAAAAACGATAATGTTTTTTGCGGCCTAAAAATGGCGCCGTGGAGTTAACCCGACCTTGCTGGAAGTGAGGCTGAGCAAAAAAATTGGAGGGTCTAAGGCTTGGTTTCTTGGTAAACGGGGTCAGTGGGTTCAGGTTGGTTTGGCCTAAAAATGGCAAAAAATTCTAAGCCCGCGGGTGGCGATTCCGGCAAAAATCGTAATTTTTTTGCCGGCCCTAAATAATGGCGCCGTGGAGTTAACCCCGACCTTGTGGAAGTGAGGCTGAGCAAAAAAAATTCGAGGGTTAAGCCTTTGGTTTCTTGGGAAACGGGGGTCAGCGGCATCAGGGTTGGGTTTGGCCTAAAATGGCAAAAAATTCTAAGATCCGCGGGTGGCGATTCCGGCAGAAAAACGAATATGTTTTTTGCGGGCTAAATGTGGCGCCGTGGAGTTAACCCCGACCTTGCTGGAAGTGAGGCTGAGCCACAAAAAATTGGAGGGTTAAGCCTTGGTTTGCTCGGGAAATGGGGTCAGCGGGATGAGGCTGGTTTGGCCTAAAAATGGCAAAAATTCTAAGCCCGCGGGGGGCGATTCCGGCGATAAACGAAATGTTTGTGGCCGGCTAGGGTGGGGGCGTGGCGTTATCCCCCACCTTGCTGGAAGTGAGGCTGAGCAAAAAAATTTCAGGGTTTAGCCTTGGTTTCTTGGGAAACTGGTTCAGCGATCAGGTGGTTTGGCCTAACATATGGCAAAAATTCTAAGCCCGCGGGTGGCGATTCCGGCAAAAAAACGAAATGTTTTTTGCCGGAGGGGGCTTTTTTTAAATGGCGCCTGTGGAGTTAACCCCAGAGCTTGGTGGAAGTGAGGCTGTGCAAAAAAAAATGGAGGGTTAAAGCCCTTGGTCTTCTTGGAAAACGGGGTACAGCGGCATCAGGCTGGTTGGCCTAAAAAATGGCAAATTCTAAGCCCGCGGGTGGCGATTCCGGCGAAAAACGAAAATTTTTTTGCCGGCTAGTATTGGCGCCGTGGAGTTAACCCCAACCTTGTGGAAGTGAGGGCAGGAGCAAAAAAATATTGGGGGTTAAGCCTTGGATTCTTGGGAAACGGCGTCAGCGGAATCAGGGTGGTTGGCCTTAAAAATGGCAAAATTCTAAGCCGCGGGTGGCGATTCCGGCGAAAAAACGAAATGTTTTTTGCCGGCTAAATTGGCGCATGGAGTTAAACCCCGACCTTTCGCTGGAAGTGAGACTGAGCAAAAAATTGGCAGGGTAAAGCCTTGTTTTCTCGGGAAACGGGGTCAGCGGGATCAGGCTGGTTTGGACTAAAAAGGCCAAAAAATTCTAAGCCCGGGGTGGGATTGCGGCGAAAAAAACGAAAATGTTTTTCGCCGGCTAAAATGGCGCCGTGGAGTTAACCCCGACCTTGCTGGAAGTGAGGCTGAGCAAAAAAATTGGAGGGTTAAGCCTTGGTTTCTTGGGAAACGGGGTCAGCGGCGTCAGGCTGGTTTGGCATAAAATTGCCAAAAATTCTAAGCCCGCGGGTGGCGATTCCGGCGAGAAACGAAAGTTTTTTGCGGCTTGAAGGCGCCGTGGAGTTAACCCCGATCTTGCTGGAAGTGAGGCTGAGCAAAAAAATTGGAGGGTTAAGCCTTGGTTTATTGGGAAACGGGGTCAACGGCATCAGGCTGGTTTGGCCTAAAAATGGCAAAAATTCTAAGCCCGCGGGTGGCGATTCCGGCGAAAAACGAAATGTTTTTTGCCGGCTAAAATGGCGCCGTGGAGTTAAACACCACAATGGTGGAAGTGTGGCTGAGCAAAAAAAATTGGAGGGTTAAGCCTTGGTTTCTTGGGAATGGGGTTCAAGCGGATCAGGGCTGGTTTGGCTAAAAATGGCAAAAAATTCTAAGCCCGCGGGTGCGATTCCGGCGATAAACGAATGTTTTTTGCGGCTAAATGGCGCGTGGAGTTAACCCCAAGATTGCTGGAAGTGAGGCTGAGCAAAAAAAATTGGAGGGTTAAGCCTTGGTTTATTGGGATTCGGGTCAGCGGGATCAGGCTGGTTTGGCCTTAAAAAATGGCAAAAAAATTCTAAGCCCGCGGGTGCGAATTCGGCGAAAACGAAATGTTTTTTGACGACTTAGAATGGCGCAGTGGAGTTAAACCAGACATTGCTGGAAGTGCGGCTGTTCAAAAAAAATTGGGGGGTTAAGCCTTGGTTTCTTGGGAAACGGGGTCAGCGGGATCAGGCTGGTTTGGCCTAAAAATGGCAAAAATTCTAAACCCGCGGGTGGCGATTCCGGCGAAAAACGAAATATTTTTTGCGGCTAAAATTGCGCCGGGGAGTTAACCCGCAACCTTGATGGAAGTGAGGACTGAGAAAAAAAATTGGAGGGTTATAGCCTTGGTTTCTTGGAAACGGGGTCAGCGGATCGGCTGGTTTGGCCTATAAATTGCATTAATTCTGAGCCCGCGGGTGGCGATTGCGGCGAAAAACGAAATGTTTTTTGCGGCTCCTAAAATGGCGCCATGGGTTATCCCCAACCTTGCTGGAAGTGGGTGAGCAAAAAAATTGGAGGGTTAAAAGCCTTGGTTCTTGGGAAACGGGTTCAGCGGGATCAGGGGCTGGTTTGGCCTAAAAATGGCAAAAAATTCTAAGGCCCACGGGTGCGATTCCGGCGAAAACTAAATGTTTTTTGCGGCTAAATGGCGCGATGGAGTTAAACCCGACCTTGCTGGAAGTGAGGCTGAGCAAAAAAATTGGATGGTTAAAGCCTTGGTTTCTTGGGGGTAGTGGATCAGGCTGGTTTGTCCTAAAAATGGCAAAAATTCTAAGCCCGCGGGTGGCGATTCCGGCGAAAAAAACGAAATTTTTTTTGACGGCTAACAATGGCGCCGTGGAGTTAACCCCGACCTTGTTGGAAGTGAGGCTGAGCAAAAAAATTGGGGGGTTTAAAGCCTTGGTTTCTTGGGAAACGGGTCAGCGGATCAGGTGGTTTGGCAAAAATGGAAAAAATTCTAAGCCCGCGGGTGGCGTTTCCCGGCGAAAAACGAAAGGGCGGCACGCTGGAGTTAACCCCCACCTTGCTGGAAGTGGGGCTAGCAAAAAAATTGGGGGGTTAACCCTTGTTTTTGGAAAAACGGGTCAGCGGGATCAGGCGGTTTGGCCAAAAAGGGCAAAAATTTAAGCCCGGGGGGGGCGATTGGCGAAAAAAAAAATTTGTTTTTTGCCGGCAAAAATGGCCACGGGGGTTAACCCCGCCCTTGTGGAAGTGGGTGAAAAAAATTGGGGGGTTAAGCCTTGGTTTCTT
>JAODAL010086739.1:0-10150 GCA_025379985.1 Phyllomedusa bahiana | reverse complement strand
TCACAATGGGTAGAACGGGGGTAATGATGGAGTATGGAAAATAAATACTGAGCGCATCATGAAAAAAAAGAAAGGTAAAAAGGGGGCAAAATGGGAAGATGTAAGCAGCCCGGTGTTTGGAGAGTAGGGAAACGCTGCAGGCTGCAGGAAGGTATGTCGCCCGCATGGTCTTCCGTGGCACGAAGTCATAGGAGCAGTAAGATGGCAGCCATGAAAGCTTTCATTAAGTTTCTGACTGCCATAGTAACTGCTCGGCCCCCCACAATCTCATTGCAAGGGAGGACTGATGCGCAGCCCCATTCTGTATTCATGTAGATGCCGCAGCCATGACCGCCACAGCATCTAAGTGGTTAAACAGAAGAGATCAAAGCCATCTGTATCTAACAACCAGCACCTGCCGCGTATGTAGTGGGCTCAGCAATGGAGCTCGATCCATGCTCCCTTAGGGTGCTTTCACACAGTGCGGTTTTTGATGCGTTTTTTATGTGTTTTTTTGGATGTGTTTTTTTGTGCAGGAAGGCACAGCAATTAATGCTATACATTGTTGCACAAAAAACGCACCAAAACCGCACCGTGTGAAAGCACCCTTAGGGTATGTTCACAACGTCATTGCGGGGCACATTCCAGCGCATATTTGCACTTCAATACGCCCAAAATGCGCCCCGCAGTTACGAAATTTGATAGTTCTCATAGAAGTATGTATTCGTCCTCCCCCCCGGTAACAATATGCTGAATTTACGTGGAAAGAGAAGTACAGGTCCTTCTTCCGGGCCCCTTTGGGCCCGGGAAAAAGGGGTGAATGGGCGACCCCCCCCCCCCACGTTTTAGAAGTCGAGCTGGCCAGCGCTACTTCTAAGCCCCAGGTTTTTAAAAGGGCGCGTACAGTGTTTCCGCTATACACCCATGAAAACAAGTGTTCGTCAGATTTTCCCGGTACGTCAGGTGGTACTAAAAGGGGGGTTTTTTTTTTCAGCAACACGGATTTGAAATTCGTGGTGTGGAAAATCTGCGCCTGAACTTCAGCACGGACTGATCATTAAAAGTAAAGGGGCCGTCAAATAATTAGATTTTATTGAGGAGTCCACGTTGAATTCCGGGTTTAAGTCTTTTGTGTGCACTTATCTTTAGAGAAGGCAAAATCTACACTAGAAGGTAAACCTTTCCTGTAGATTTTGCCTTCTCCCATTAACATCAGTGTAAAAACAAATCTGCAGTAAAATCCACAATGAATCTGTGACAAAAATCGGAACCAAATTCCAGAGCGGATCTGCCCTGTGTGATCGTGCCCTATGTGTCCCTTTACTGACCATCTGTAAAGCTGGGAAGCCTGCCAGTGGGTAGAGCTGGCTATAGACAAATCCAATGGCCCCGGTGTAAGTTTTGCATCTATGACCATTTGTATTCCCTTATCAGACCCTGGAGCCTCGGTGTGTACATCTCTCCATAGTATAGCAGTTATCTTAAAATCCCTGGCAGCCATATCCGTACTGAGCATCCTCTGCCAGATCCCTGTGCTGTTGCCATGGGATCGAGACCTAGACAGGAAATCATGGCAGGACGGGACAAGGTCCACACAACATAAAAAGGCAAAAAATGGCACGCTTTTAAAATTTTGGGAAAAAAATTTCTCAGCGGGGGGGGCCTTGTTCCTAAAACTTGGGCCCCAGCCTGGACCAGGCGCTTGCACCTGATCTGTGCCCCTGCAATAGAGTAAGCCAAAAAGGACCCGACATGTGAAAGGGCAAAAATTCTAACAATAATTCACCATTTTTGCTAGAAGGCAACAGAGAGCTCAAAAACAACTAATACATAACTTCTAAAATTTATACAAAATAAAAGGATAAAATGGTTAAAACCACAATCCCAGCCACTGTCTGACAGTATATCGATTGTAATATTGTGCCACCAAGAGCAACAAAGCTGCAAAATCACCAATGGGAAAGCTCAAACTGATAGATAGTGTACGCAAAACTATATATTGCTTCATTTTTTCAGCATTTGCCCCATACCCCTGAGGACGTATGTATACAGCGGAACATGTCGGGGAGACGGTCTGGTTTCTAGTTTTGAATACCGATCCTACCATGTGCCTTAAATCTATCTTTATCATTATCTTTTCTATCATCTATCATTACTTCTATTATCTATCTATTCTATCACTATTTTTCTAAACTCTATCTATCATCTAAAATATTTTAAATCATTATCAAATTATCTATCTATCTATCTCATATTATCTATCTATCTACTATCTATCTCATATCTTTTTATCTATCTATCTTTTATTACTATTAAATTCTATTATCTATCTTTCTATTTTTTATTTATCCCATATCTACTATCTCATATCTTTTATTCATAAAATTCTATCATCTATCTATCTCAATCTTTTTTCTATCTTCTATTATCTATCTATCATCGCCTATCTATCTATTCATTTTCTATCTCATATCTATTATCTTTATCTTCTATCTCATATCTATCTTCTATCCCAACTATCTATCTACTCATATCTATCTATCTATTATCTTTTTACCCCATATCTATCTATCTATCTATTATTTTTACTATTTTATCTTTCTTATTACTATTTATTTTAACTTCCATTTTTTAATCATCTCATATCTATCTATTTTCAAACTATCTATCTCATATCTATTATCTCATTCTATCTATTATTCATATCTATCTATCTATATCTATTTTTTCTATCCCTTTTATTTTCTATCTCATTTTTTCTTTATATCATCTATCTATATATCTTATTCTATCGTCTATCTATCTACCCATCTATAGATATAGATAAATAAAAAAATAGTTTAGATACGGGATAGATAGATAGTAAATAGATAGATAGAGATAGAAGTAGATAGATAGAAACGATGATAAATAATAGATTTTGAGATAGATGATAATATGAATAGAAGATAGATAGATTGAGATAGATAGATAGTTTTAAGGTTATGAAGACATATAGTTTCAAGAGATAGAAGTAGAAGATAGATAGATAGATAGATAGATAGATAGATAGATAGATGTGGGATAGATAGATTTATCTATCTATGGGGGGACCCCATAGACATGCATTACTTGCCGCGCGTAATCTGCACAAGTAATTGACATCTCATTTATCTCCCCGCGCATACAATACGATCGTATTGTACGCGCGGAGGGACGAGGCATAATCCATAGTTCTCTATGAGAGCTATGGATTACCGTAATTGCGGAGCACATTTTCGCCGCGTATAACGCGCAATACGCGGCAAAATGCGTGGCAAAATAAGCCGTGTGAACATACCCTAAGGCTATGTCACCATCCTGACCAGGGCTGCGAGAGCAGAGAGAGCAGGTCGGTAATGTAGGAAAGCTTGTGTACACAGGTAGGAGATAAGAACTGCTCTAAGGCTGCGTCCACATGGCGGTAGCAAAATACTGGTTGGATTCTATCTTAAGAATCCGGCCGGCATTTTGTCGTCTTTTGGATGGTTTTCGGGATGGTTCTGTCCGCGGGTTTTCACGTTCGCTGTCCACCTCAACCGTTCTAGTGCACCTTCTCCGGCCTGAAAACCGGGCGGAAGATGACATATTTGAGTTTTCAGAGCATTTGGGGGTGTTAAAAAGCAGCTTAAATCGTTCCCCGTGGACTGGGTGGACGGATTTCTATTAAAGTCCCAGAGGAAATTACAGACGGTTTTCAAATCCGACCATTGAAACCGCCAAAACCCTTTCCGTGGGGACGGACCCTAACTCTGAAAGGAAGCAAAATCAGATCAGCAATGTATTTGGTAATAATCTTTATTTATCTTTGCCTTCATGTTAAAAACCAATCAGTTTGGTGAGAATACTCCTTAAAAGAGCACTGTGGAATCATGTTTTAATGGATTAAAAAATTAAGGGCCACATGTATGAAAACTGTCAGAGCTCATAGCAACCAATCAGGGCCCATTACAACCAATGAGAGCTCAGTTAAAATAATCAGAGCTCATAGCAACCAATCAAAGCGCCCCTCTCATTTTTCCAGAGCACTATATGAAATGAAAGGCAAGCTCTGATTGGTTGCTATGGGCTCTGATTGGTTGCTATGAGTTCTGGTTGTTATGTTCTCTGATTGGTTGCTATGGGCTCTGGTTGGTTGCTATGGTCTCTGATTGGTTGCTAAGGGCAACAATGTGAGTTTTAGACCTAGAGAGTATTCATACAAGTGTTGAAGTGTTGAATTTTAATGATTGTAAGCGCTGGCTAAATATTTATCTATATTTGGATTATCGTGTGGCCATAGGAACTTTAGTTGGAGCATTGCACCCTAAAGGTGAGCCAGTTTTACAAACTTTCATTGCTATATTTTACATTAGACGTATTTTTCTCACTGCTCACAGAGTCACAGTCAGCTTCAGACTGACACTGTCTGGCCACGCTGTGGGTGGTTCTATAGCAGTGATTAGCATATTTAGCTCCTCTATAACTAGCTGAGCCTGTTTCAGTGACTTAAGTGCAGCAGACAAACAAAGCTACAGAGCTCCAAGGAGTAAAAAAAACAAGTGCATAGCAAAGGTTTTTAAATTTTAAAACTGTTAGAGGTAAGGCTTGCTCTGTCGGGACCATGGTGTTATCACTACCTGCTCGGGTGTCTAATCGGGGGGAAGGGAAAAAAAAATTTTTTGGACGGAAAAAGTAAGCCCACTTGGCTTTCAGAGCAGATAAAATATATCTTATCTCCTGACCAGGGCCAGGGGCGTAGTTACAGGGTGTGCAGAGGTAGCAGCCGCTACCGGGCCCTGCAGCCTGATGGGGCCTAAAAGCCCGCCTGCCACATAAGGAGATACCAGCATTGGAAGTGGCACATGGTAGATAGGGGGCCCATTTCACTTTTTGCACTAGGGCCCCGAAGCTTCAAGTTACACCTCTGACCAGGGCAAAATCAAAAGAGCAATGTATTTAGTAAAAGTCTTCATTTACCTTTCCCTGCATGTTGAAAGCCAATCATTGTAGTGAGAAAACCTCTTTAAATGGAATGTGGCTATCACATTGCATCTGCAGCTCTAGTCCATGTGGCCCTCCCTCCTATTATAGCCTTCAGCTTCTTCAATCATCTCCCACACAAGTGCTGATCAGGTGATGACCTAAGCTGTAGTCTATTATATGGCCAGAATGAGAATATAATGAATAGACAATGTTGTCCTATCAGGAGGCCTAATTACTTGCACAAAGCGCCCAATAGACAACTGCTGAATCAGTGCTCCTGACCTCGGCACAAATGCAGGACGCTCCATCCCGGCCTCATCCTCTTTGACTTGACAAAAGCCTGAGTAATGTAATTATCTGACGGCCGGAGATAATAATCCACTTTCTATTGTGGGAACAGTTTACAGGCCTACAGCATATTCATTACTATTTAGGCTCTGACTAAAGCTGGACGTCATCATTTCCTGAAATAGAAGACACCTTGTCAGTAGAGCCTGGAACCGCGTCACCCATCACCACCGACATTGATTTATGAGCTGGCTTCTTCTATGTCCCTGCTGTAGAATAGGTCACACGTGGGCGATCAAACCTGGTTTCCTTTGGCGTAATAAAGCAATGGATGAGATTTATCAATAGTAATTAGGATTCGGCAAAAAATATAACACCCCTAGAGCAGACTCGGACTGGTCCACAGGGGAGCAGGGAAAACTTACAGTGGCCCCTGGGCATGTTAGGTGTTGGGCTGCTTTACAGGGAGAAAGGTGGAGGAAAGGGGCAGAAATCAAGAGTCATGCGCAGTTATGTACGGTAGCTGTAGGGTGGGCCCCAAGAACCAACTCCACTGGTGGGCTCTAAGAATCAACTCCACTGGTGGGCCCCAATAATCATCTCCACTGGTGGGCCCTAAGAATCATCTCCACTGGTGGGACCCAAGAATCAACTCCACTGGTGGGACCCAAGAATCAACTCCACTGGTTGGCCCCAATAATCATCTCCACTGGTGGGCCCCAATAATCATCTCCCCTGGTGGGCCCCAATAATCATCTCCACTGGTGGCCCCAAGAATGTACTCCACTGGTAGGCCTCAATAATCATCTCCATTGGTGGGCGCCAAGAATCAACTCCACTGATGGGCCCCAAGAATCATCTCCACTGGTGGGCGCCAAGAATCATCTCCACTGGTGGGCCCCAATAATTCATCTCCACTGGTGGGTCACAAGAATTACTTTCACTGGTGGCACCAAGAATCACCTACACTGGTGGGCCCCAAGATTCAACTCCACTGGTGGGCCCCAAGAATCAACTCCACTGGTGGGCCCCAAGAATCAACTCCACTGGTGGGCCCCAAAAATCAGCTCCACTGGTGGGCCCCAAGAATCAGCTCCACTGTTGGGCCCCAAGAATCAGCTTTACTGGTGGCCCCAAGAATCATCTCCACTGGTGGCCCCAAGAATCAACTCCACTGGTGGCCCCAGGAATCATCTCCACTGGTGGCCCCAAGAATCAACTCCACTGGTGGCCCCAAGTATCAACTCCACTGGTGGCCCCAAGTATCAACTCCCCTGGTGGGTCCCAGGCACTCCAGCCCGACACTGGTTCTAGAGATCTGGAGTCATTAAAGGGTAAATCGAATGGGTCTAGAGTATTAAATAGTGTATTAGAGGGGTTTATTTGAGCATTCCTAAGGTGGTTAAGAGGTTAGTCATCCCATCCCTGGTAGTCTATAGCAAAAAAATGGTTAAGCATGGCCCTATTATATATGTTAGACCCATTTGTTTTCTTTACCTCATGGATGACACACGGTACATGTGAACCCACATACTATGCAAAAATGGCACATATTATGCTTCTTCTCTAGACACTTTACAAAACTTTGAAGTAAAAATATCTAATACACAATAACATTATTGCACATCATCAAGTGGGTGTAGCATGTTCTTTGTCATTTTTTTTGTTGTACTATGTGGTAATATTATAATGTCTGTTGTACGATTATAGAGGAAGGTATAGTATTTTTTCCATTCTTAATGTTATGATATCTGTATTACAGACATCAGAGAGGGCGTAACATCATGTTCTTTGTAATTTTTTTTACACGTAGTAGTACATTTTTGCTGTACTATGGTTTATTGTTATGATCCGTTTAATATAGGTGTAAAGTAGGTGTAGTATAATTTTTTTGTAATGTTTTTACTATGTGGTATTATTTTTTTGCTGGTCTATGGTTTACTATTATCCATGTTCTAAAGGTGTAAAGTAGGTATAGTATATTGTTGTTTTTTTACTATGTGGTAGTGTTTTTGCTGTCCTATGGTTTAGTATTATCCATGTTATATAGGTGTAAAGTAGTTGACATAAATTCTTCTTTATAATGTTTTTACTATGTGGTAGTATATTTTTGTTGCACTATGGTTTAGTATTATCCATGTTATAAAGGTGTGACGTAGGTGTAGTAGATTGTTTTTTTACTATGTGGTAGTGTACTTTTGCTGTTTTGTGGTTTAGTATTATCAATGTTATATAGGTGTAAAGTAGGTGTTGTACATTGTTTTTTGTAATGTTTTTACTATGTGGTACCATAATTTTGTTGCACCGTAGTTTAGTATTATCCATGTCATATAGATGTAAAGTAGGTGTAATATATTGTTCTTTCTAATGTTTTTACTATGTGGTAGCATAATTTTGTTGCACCATGGTTTAGTATTATCAATGTTATATAGGTGTAAAGTAGGTGTAGTATATTGTTCTTTCTAATGTTTTTACTATGTGGTACCATAATTCTGTTGCACCGTAGTTTAGTATTGTCCATGTCATATAGGTGTAAAGTAGGTGTAGTATATTGTTCTTTCTAATGTTTTTACTATGTGGTAGTATAATTTTTGCGGTTCTATGGTTTAGTATTATCCATGTTACATAGGAGTGAAGTAGGTGTAGTTTATTGTTCTTTTTTTACTATTTTTAATTACACTTTTGCTGTTTTATTGGTACTATTGTAATTTTGTTTATACAGTTGTAGAGGAGATTTAGTATTTTCTTATTTTATGTTTTTAGTATGTTATTATGATATCTGTATTACATACAGAGAGAGTGTAGCATCTTGTTCTTTGTAATGTTTTTACTTTAATAATCATCTTTATTTTTATAGCACCAACATATTCCGCAGCACTTTACAATGTATGTGGAGGTATATTTTTGCTGTACTATGTGGTAGTATTATAATATATGGCTGTGAAGGAAGTATAGTAATTTTCCTCTTGTTAATGTTTTTACTATGTTATTATGATTTCGGTATTACATACAGATGCACAGTGAGTGGAGTATCTTGTTCTTTGTAATGTTATTATTTTGTGGTAGTATATTTTCTGTATTTTATGTAGAGTGTTGTTATCTCTTGCATTTTTATGTTTTCACTATGTTGTCACATTATAGATAGCTGTAGATTATTATTTTTATGTCTTGACTATATAGATATGTTATCGTATCTGCATTACACAGAGATACTAGTAGATGGGTGTTGTGGTATTTTATTTATACTAATGACGTGCTGAGCCATTCTGCAAAGATACTGCTGTATAACTCCGAAATATCAAGATAAGAGCATCAAAGAGGGGCGCTATAAGTTATAACAATGCTCACCTACCATGGGAGGCATCAGATGACTTTCTGACATGAACCCTGCACCCTTCACCGGGAGATCTTGCACTGTATGTAATCTACGTTTCCCCCAGCGTCATGCTCAGTTCATTTCCCCCCAGTCTGCTTTCACTTAATAACATGTTCTAGGTTTGCTGGTTTCCTGAAGCCACATGTTCTAGTGTCTCTGGAACGTGGCCATCCCCTCATTTACTTGTCAGTGGGTCTGTTAGCAGAACATGGATTATTATACGATTATGCTAGAATTCAGCTGTAACTATAAGTACGTGATGCAACATTAATGTCATTTACCTCCCCGAAAAGCTAAAGGAATGACATGTGAACTTGGCAGGAAATAATACCGGTAATACCGCACCGTCCTAACAGACATTTAATTTATGGATGCTCTCCCATACATCCTGGATACCAACACACAGCATGCTTCTGTGAATGGGCATCATCGTACATACCGCACAGAACTTAGCTAAGTATCAATATTGGTGTATCTAATACCATATGTGTTTATGGAGTTTATCATGTGAGTGCTTTAGCGAGTTCATGAGGATGGACACTATAACATATGTGTCATGGGACTCTGCTAAGTACCTATAATATATCTATTTAATGCCATGTTTATCACAGACTTTACTATCTGAGTATACTATAAGTGATAACTTTGCAGCAATCTTTACTTTCCCCTGATGAACCCTCAACTTTTGAGGGGGAAACGCGTCGGGATTGCTGTAAACGAAATCTAGTATCTGCTGTGAGTATACAAGAGGCAAATGCAATATTGGCGATATATACATGGTAGTTATTAGTGTATGCACACGAGACCCAATCGATCGCATATAGCGGAGCCGCCCTTATCAGGGCGATGACCCCGCTGATTGATGGGGCCTAAAGTGCTGTGTTTTCAGGTGATTAGTTGGTGATTATATAGGAGCACATATTAGTATTTTAATAGTATTTAATAAAAGTTACATTTTAACAGGGATTTATATTTTTGCAGTGATAGTGGTGGTACACATTCCCTGTCTTTATCTCATTTGGTGAATTCTAGTTAATGCTCAGAATGCACAGAACACATAGGATTCCTATAGATTTATTAGATTTGTACAAGATATATGATGTACATATATATATATATAATATTATATTTATATATATATTTAGATATAGTACCACATAGAACAGCAAAAGTATACTTAAAAATAGTAAAAAACTACAATATACCACCTACTTTAAACCTATGTACCATGGATAATCAATATATTATATATATATATATATATATATATAAAATATATTTATATATATTAATATATATATATATATAATATATATATATATATATATATTTTATAATATATTAAACCCATTCTATAAGAAGTTTTTGGGGAACTCCTCAAAACCCGGGGCGTAGCTATAGGAGGTGCAGTTGCTACGGGCAACTGCGCCTGTGGGGGCCCAAAACCTCCTGCATATAGGAAGACACCAATATTAGAAATAACGCAAGGTAGCTGGGGGGCCAATTTCACTTTTTGCATTGGGG
>JAODAL010086738.1:0-10150 GCA_025379985.1 Phyllomedusa bahiana | reverse complement strand
TTGTTGAAGCCCAAAACCAAGCCCCCTCTGCATTTTTAAAGCATGGCACAACTTCTACAGCCCCCGCAGGCTTGGCACCTGGAAATGCTGCTTTTTAACGCGATTCGTGCCGAGGTAATTCGGAACGAAACGAATGTTGTCGGAAAATTCGGCGAAGTGACCGAATCGAATTTTTGAGAAATTCGCCCATCTCTATTAGCACCAAAATATGTTTAGAAAAGGAGTTTAGCATCAAAATCTGTAAAAAAACAGATTCTGACGCCAAAATCTGTAAATAACGTATTTTTAGCGAAAAAATATGATATGCGCAAAAATCGTTAGCGACCAAAAGCATGTTCTTTTATTACCAAAAGGTACAAAAAAGGACACATCAGACTCTAGTATGCAGATTTGATAATATATAACCTTTGTTACCACCCACTATAGGTGGGACTTGGGTCTCCTGGGAGGGTTTTCATTGAAAAATCGCGGCAAAAAACACCGCGAAAACGCGACAAACAAAACGCGCCAAAAGATGTCCGCCGCTTTCCATAGACTCCTGTAGTAAATTTTTCTGCCCGGCTCTGGCGTTTTTTAGAGCATGTTGCAAAATGACGACCCAGTGAAAAAAACAGAGCAGAAAAAAGAAGCTCAGTGGAGACAGCGGGAGGGTTTTACTATAGAAGTCTATGGGAGATGATTACAGTTGTTTTTCCAGCGTTTTCAGAAAACGAAAAACGCTGAAAAAAACGGACGTTTTTCTGTGTAGTGTAGACATAGCCTTAGTGAGGGGTTCTGGACAAAATTCCCTTTTCTTTTTTGGATAAATTACAAAAATAGCAAAAAAAACCAACTTTTTTTGTAATCTGACCTCAAGAGGAATTCTACAACGAGGAGGCATCTTCCTAGGACTTCTTAAAGATTGCAGATGTTACTTATTATAGATGTGTAGACAGCAGTTTATAGGTGCCTCATTGTGGTAGGATAAATTGCCCCACGATTGGGGAAGATTCTAATCAAGGGTCATAATTTATATAATATACAATATATATTGTATTTACATTCTAGACCCATCTGCGTAATTAGAGGTATCAGCTGAAGTTACCATAAAATGGCATGAGCCTTGGGAAATACTGAGGCTATAGACTCAATGGTTTGGACAGCTGTTAGTGATCTTTACCTAAAGGCCTTCAACAAGAGGCGACGTGTTCTAGTACTTGATTATTAGCAATCTAAGGAACATAAATATTTGTAATAAAAATGACGCTCAACTTCAGTTCATAATTCTCTTTTATGAACCTTTCGGAGACTACCCATCTTACAGCATGCTACCTGTCTCTAACATGACCCTTCAGATTCGATGTCAACCTAACCTCTCATGGTAGAGACGCCTGCATGATAGAAAACAGCTCATCCCCATCAAGAAGACCCTAAACCCTTGACCCAATTATTAACAATTTCAGTTCACTGATGCAATGCTAAAACCATGCAAAGTAAAAAGGGAAGTGATGAAATTTAATTTTGTATGGAGACAATATTTAAGTAATTGTGTAGCATGCAGAACCTCATATTAAAGGGGTTGTCTCACTACAAGGATTGCTTTTTATGTTAAAGTTCTTGCATAAACAAGTTCCTTTGCAATATGTGTCCATTAACAGTGTCCTACCTATTCCTAGATATCCCCTCTTTTGTGGGCTGCATCAGCTCCTCGGGTCGCTATAGCTACAGACCTGTTCAAACTCTCATGATAGACTGCCAGCACTGGTTGCTATAGCTACAGACCTGGCTTCTACTGCAGCCTAGTAGAATCCAATAAGCATGCCCATGAATTAAAAACGAAACAAAGAAAACAAGACTGAGGTAAGAGTAAGCGATGTAGTTATACAACCCCTTTAAGCCTTTTCGAGTTAGCAGAAGGTCACCTCTGAATTATCTCCATCATTCAGCCATACTAAAGAAGGGTTACAAAGAGTATCTCTCACTCTGGAGGACATAGCCTGTCTCTGTGTTGCGTGGATAATCCATTTATTATTGTGTTATGAGACAATACCCTATTGTTTAACTCATGTTTGTATGTTAAATCCATTTTTTGGTTGTGCTTTTTTTAAACTTTTTATATCAGTGTCATTATTTTTTAAAAATCCTGCAGTTTTTACTTTGACCACTAAGGGCCACAGTATGAAAACTGTCTTGGTCTAAAACTCCCTTTGTTGCCCATAGCAACCAATCAGAGCACCCCTTTCATGTTTAAAGAGCCCTATATGAAATGAAAGGGGCACTCTGATTGGTTACTATGGGCAACAAAGGGAGTTTTAGACCTAGACAGTTTTCATACATGTGACCCTAAGGCTTATAGTCTGACACTTCCTGTTCTGTAGAGAAAACTTTTCAGCAGTCTCCTCAGTATCAGCACAGGCAGGATTACATTGAAAGGTGACACCAATGTGTATAGATAACACAGGATGCACCAGTCACAATAGGAGATGTCACAGCTCTCCCTCTCCCCTCCTTGCACACTGACTTCTCCCAGGTCACAGAGCATGCCTAGAAACCTCTCCTATAGAAGTCAATGGGTCTGCTCCTGTTCACAGGCTCCTATGTCCATGAAGCTGCTGTAAAGTGTATCTCTAAATGCTGCTAAAATCAGTTTGGTCAAGATGGCCGCCCTCATAATCATGTACAGACAACAAAATTAAAAAAAAATCTATAATCAAAAAATAAAGACGACTAAGAAGAAACAAAAACATATCAGTATCTGGTTTTAATTGGTAAAAACAAAGGGAATAGGTTCCTTTTAAGTGGGCTGAATGCAATGCCTCATTTTGTCTGTGGGGGCACTGCTGGAGAATTAAAATAAATTGCTGAATTTCACCAGTTAATAACAGCTGATTACAAGGGTCACAGCAGTAGGAAATAGAGTGACCAGCTTACTTTTGGGTAATACTATCAGAATAGCAGAAACAAAGACATAGACTTCACATAACAAAAATATCAAATAAAGGAACATAGACTGCACACAAGAAAAATATCATAGAAAGGAACATGAGATTTTTAGTGCACATTTTGATCAAACTGTATAGAACCATGTGTTATTTTATGAGGAATTCCTTTAAGTGGGTAAGTGGGTATCTACGTTATTTGGTACAGCAACCTCACAGCACCTGAGCTTAGGGTTTGGACAAGGCATTTTTGGTGCTCTAGGGCAAATAGCGCCCTCTCCCTGCCATGTGTCAAATCCCTGGTCCTGGCCTTACACATAGCACCTTCAGTTGCGCCCGACAGCACCATTTTCTGAGAATAACTATATTATTTTTGCATGTATGGACCAGTATGAAGGCTTGTTTTTTGTGGACTGAGGTGCAGTACCATTTTCGGACACCTTGACCTTTTTGGTCACTTTTATTCTGATTTTTTGGGGGCTAAGTGACTGAAAAAAAAGGGAATATTGCATTTTGCTGCTGGGTATTTTTTTATGATGTTCACTGAGCAGAATAATTAAGATCATATATTACTATATCTGCCTTTTAAAGAAGCAACAATGCTAATTATGTTTGATTTTTTCTTTTATTGTTTTTCTTTTTTTATAAAATAGAGAAAGAGGAAGGGCCACATGTATGATCGGGCTTTTCGCCCGTTTTCTGGTGTATACTGCGCCTCCCAGCCCGAATCCCGCTGGGCGGAAAGCGGGGATTCAGTGTTAGGCGCAGTGTTCGCAACTTTCAGATGCGCCCCGCATGAAGGGAGCGGGCCAGTGGGCGGCCCCTGTTTTTGGGCGCGGGGTAGGCATTCCGGGGCGGACGCGGCGCGCTCGAAAACTCCGAGGCATGTACGATCGCGAGTCGGCAAAGCGAGGCGCAGCGCAGCGCTCGGCAGCTCCGACAGGCAGACCTAGTTTTTTTTGGTCTAAATGCTCCGACAGAGGCGAAGTGAAGCAGGATCGGATCATGCGAGGAAGCAGATAGAAGATTGCGACAGAAATCTCGGCGCTCCGCTCCGTGCAGGAGGTTATGATTCCGAAAAAATCGCCTTTATAAAGCGGAAACAGTGTCAGAAAAGAGCTGAACGAAAAAAAATTAAACATATTAAAAAAAAAAAACACTTTCCAAAACTCTAGAAAAGGCGCAATATCAAGAATTATGATATTGAAATTGCCGGAAAATACGTAATTCAAATTTGAAATCTATTATCATTGGTCAGCATAAACGCATCAGAATAGGAGCGACAGTGAAACTTAAAACTATGGGAAGGAAAATTGACCAATCAGAATCCACGGCGGGATAATTCAAAATACAAAAAAAGAAGAAAAAGTGATTGCTGAGCTAGCGGGGGCTGGCTGCTGCCAATCAGAATAGAGCGACAAAGAACCCATTAGTCTATGGAGAAGTTAGACCAATAAGAATCACGGCGGGATAATTCAAAATACAGAAAAAACAAAAAAGACGATTGGCTGAGTAGCGGGGCTTGGGTATCCAGCAAAACAGAGAGGAGCTCTTTCCAAATGTTATGGGGAGATGGGGCACTGAAAATCTCGGCGCTCAAAGGGCCGTGCGGCATGAAGTATTAATCAAAAAAAACATTTATTAAATGTAAAACATTATCAGAAAAAAAGAATCGAAAAACCTTCTTACAAATAAAGCAGTTAAAAAACCGAACAACGCGTTTGTCGCGAGACGGCGCTACATAGGGAATTGCAATAGAGAGAATCGCCGGGAAATACAGTAATTCAAATTTTGTAGCTATTTCTCATTTGGGCGGCAAAAAAACCAGCCAATCAGAATAGGAGCGACAATGTCCCATTTTAACCTATGGAGGAGAATTGACCAATCAGAAAAGGAGCGCAATGTCCCATTTATCCTATGGAGAAAAATTGACCAATCATATTCAAAGGGGGACAGTTCAAAATACAGTAAAAATGCAGGAAAAAAACGAGCTGATTGTTTGAAGCGGCGGGGGCTCGTCCAGTTAGCCAATCAGAGCGCGGAAAAGAAATTCTGAGCCCCGCTCTGTGATTGGCTAAGTTAAAAGAGGCGCCGTTATTTGGACCAATGGGGGAGAGCGAGCGACGCTCCTATGGGTTTTCTAATGCAATCTGAAATAAAAATGTACATGGCCGAAATCAAATTATAACACTACAGAAGTGGTCCCGATGTGTATTTAAAACGAATGATAATATGGGGGTAACGAAAAAAAAATATTAAATCAATAAATCATGTTTTTTCTTTTTTTTTCGTTGAAAACCCCTTCTATTTATCCTTGGTAACGAAAAAAAAGAAATAAACTGATTTTATTGATTTAATTTTTTTTTTCGTTCCCCTAAAATTAGGATATTGGAAAAAATGATTTTGTTTTATATATTTTTTTTTTTTGGTTTTTAGCTTTTTCCCGAGAATGTTGAACGCCCTTTTAAAGGCGTTTTTGAATTCATATCCGCACCGACATCTGGAAAAAGAAAATTTTCGGTTCCAGCCTGTCTCGCATGGAACTGTTTTTCGGCGTGCCCCGCATGGCGCCTAAGGTCCCGCCCCCTGGCCCCTGTCCCCCCCCCTGTGCCCCACCACACTGGCAAGGCGCAGGGAAACTTTTCCCCCCATGTATGAAAAGCATCCCCCGGCGCCCAAATTTTAGGGCGCCCGCACTCGCCCCGGGCCCGCACTGCCCTAAAAAAAAAGGCGAGGCGCGGCGGACTTTAATTGTATGTATAAGCCGGGGCCCCGGCCCCCACATAAATCAGGGGAGATCCGCCGGAAAAATGGCGGAAAAAGGGGGGGGGCCCCGACCCGCGGGATTTATAAAAAGTGGCCCCAAGTGTTTTTTAAAAAAGAAAAAATTTTCTTAACTTTTTTTAAAAAAATAATTTAGTCCCCCTAGGGTGGTGCTTGATAGGGGGGGGTGTAAAAACCTTGCCACTATTTTTGCAATAATAATGTATGGCAGAATAGTGGGCTATTACAGCTCTCCTATCACTCCGCTGTTTTGTCACAAGGTATTATGGGAAAGGAGCTGGGAAGCTCACTGCGCCCTCTATTTAGGCAGGGTGCAATAAGGACATTAAAATGGAAGGCCTAGGAGTCTTAATCCGGCTCCCGGTTGCTGTGGCAGCTGGTCAGCACCCCACGATTGTGTTGCAGGGGAGCCGATTTGGAGGTCAAAAAGAGAGCCCTCACCACTATACAACTTAGGCTATGTTCACACGGCGTAAATGCGTCGCGTACAGTACGCGCCGCAATACGCCGGGTGATTTGGGAGTTGCGCTGATCATCACGTACTCCCGAAGCACGGGGGGCGGCAGCCCACCGGCCCCATAGACTTGCATTACTCACGGCGCGTAATCGGCGCGAGTAATTGACATGTCACTTATCTCCCCGCACGTACAATACGATCGCATTGTACGCGCTGGGGGACGAGGCGTAATCCATAGTTCTCTGACAGCTATGGATTACCGTAATTGTGGCGCGCATCTCGGCACGTATTAAGCGCAAATATGCAGCGAAATGCGCGCCGAATTTACGCCGTGTGAAGATACCTTTAGATGCTGCAGACGCATTAATTATGGCATCTAAGTAGTTAAACAGAGTAGATAACCGAGTTATCTCATGTCCCAGCCGCTTTAACTAACAGCCGGCACCCGCTGTGTGTGAAGCAGACTTATCTTATTACACGGTAGGCAAGCGCTCCAATAGGAAAATTCGCATGACATTCAAGATACTTCCCCTCTTGCAATCTCCTTTCCTCACAGGATCTTCTTTTCTGCTCTTGTCTTGTCAGCTCCTCACACAACCGTCTCCAGTACTTCTCCCGTGCTTCCCCCATACTCTGGAACTCACCTCCACAGCATATCAGACTCTCTTCCAACTTTTTAGCCCTCAAAATAAACCTGAGGAGCCTCCACCGTGTAATAACCCCGCTGGCCCTACATCACCCCACAAATATTTTTGCCCTCACCTTCTGTCTCATTCTTCCTCTCTTGTATAGACTTTAAAGGGAACCTGTCACATAGGTTATGCCCCCCTTGCTGAGGGCAGCACAAGCTAGTGTCAGACCTGCTGTTCCCAGCATTGTGCCCCTTATTATGTAAGATGCAGCAGTTTTAGAGCATTTACCCCTCAAATCTTATTCGTGCTAGCCCCGCCCACCAAAGGCTAGCCCCGCCCACTGACAGTTATTCACATGTTTCTACCTATTCAAAGTAATAGGTTTATCAGTTGAGGTGGGCGGGGCTAGCCTCCGATTGGCCGAGTTTGAAAAAAACTGACTCTTTGAAGGACTCTTCGAATGACTCTTCTGGCTGAAAACTGCAGATGTGAGCATTAAATACACGAAAACTCCAGCATCTTACAGAATAAGGGACACAGTGCTGGAAACAGCAGGTCTGACACAGGCTTGTTCCTCCCCTCAGCAAGGGGGGGCATAATCAAGGGGGGCTTGGTGGGTATATAACTCACCATTTGGTTGTACTACTAACTTCCATAGAGCTGGGTGGAGAGTTGTGCGCTAGTGTTCTCCATTCAGAGCCAATGCTTTTGGGGGCCCGTTCCTGAGATAGGTGCAGGTCCCAGAGTTGAGTTCCGCACCTATCACATGTTGATGACATATCCTATCGATATGCCCTCAAAGTGCAAGAGGAGAACACCCATTTAAAGGCATAGAACACTAAAGAACACCGAGGGTTGTGACCATTTTCATGGTGGAACGATGTGTCAGAGAAGGTTATCTCTGGCCTTATACAGACTCTGCCCTGACTTGACATTGACTTTTTTTTTATAGGAAAGAAAATCTAAAATGATCAATCACAAGCTGGAAGTTCACGTCAGGTACAAAGTGCAGCCACCAAAGGTCTCCAATCCCAGTAGAAGGATGAGCACCATCTATGAAGCTTAGACATTATCCTCAGTGTACGGGAAGTTTAATTTTCCCAGCTGGGAACTTTCATATATCCACAGAAAGAATTAAGAATCTTGGCATGTACTACTATTATATATTTTGGAGAAATTTATTTTTGTGCTGATTCAAGAACACTCCCTAAAACAGTAACCGATAAGGACGAAAAGTAGACAGATGTAGAACATCTGTACAGACGAATGCGAAAGAGACATTCCAAGGTTAAAAACTGAGAGATCATTATTCCAACCCCAACTTAAAAGCCCCAGTCTAAAGGTGGTTGTCCATCGCCTATAAAATCATCCTAGCATCTCCTTCGGCCACAGTAAAATAAAAAGAAAAAAATGTACTGTATTCTACATATACTCCTCTCCATCCGGTCCCAGGGTCTAGCGCCACATTTCCCCAGTCTTCTGTTTTTATTACAGTGATGCCCAAATGGGTAAGGGCTTTAGGACATGCGCACTTAAAGGGATTTTCTCACTACAAAGATCATGTGTCTAATGATGGGGACAGTAAAAATAAGCACTTTTGTAATTGGTTTGCTTTACCTAAGTCACTTAGCATTGTAGATATGAGCTAAACTTTGCATCTACAGCTATTTCTGCAGCTGCTGTCAGGACACGCCCCCTTTTCTGTGATTGGCTGACTGACATTTCATTCAGCCTGTTTGGACATGCCCCCAGATGGGAAACGCCACAGGCACGCCCCCTGCGCTGTGATTGGCTGCCTGCACACTTTGTGTTTCCCCCCTTTGGGCTATGATAATCGAGCTGCCCGAGCAGGCTGTGTGTGTAAGGGCTGTCCCAGCTCCTCTGTATGTGATAGCTCTCCAGTGATAGTTCTATGTACTGAGTAACTGCTAGATTCACTCTCCCCTCATTTAACACAGTCTTATACCCTGTGCTCCCCCCATAAAACTGCCGTATACAGTCTTTTGTATCTCCTGCCTGAGAACAGAGGGGGGAGGTAGGGGGCAGAGAGCATTTCTCACACTTGCTTCATCAGTTCAGGCTGTGTGTATAACAGCAATCACACCAATGAAGGTAGTGGCTACAAGGAGCTTGTGTAGCCTGGAGCTGAGAACTCTGCCACCAAGAAGCATGAGAACTGCAGCCAGAAGCAGGAGGTCTGCAAAGCTAACTTCCTCCCTCTTCCCCTGCATACACAGAATGATGATGTCACAGCTCTTCAGTGAGGGGAGACTCGCCTCCTGGGAGGAGATACACGCCTACTGAGAGAACTTTCAAAAAAAGTTCTTTTGTGCAAAGCCAAGTGTTGTTTTTCATTATATGTAGGGAGGAGTGGTTGCCTCCATTTTGGTTTTTGCACACCCCACCCACTTCCTCAGGTTTTAAATCAGTGCAGTGTTCTTTGAAGCAGGTATCTTCGCTCCCTAAAGTATGCAGGTCTGAACAGGACCCAATAGAGGTAACAATAGCGTAGGACCCACCTGTACTGAGGTCCCGGTGAAGTTGCGGAGGTGGGCTTAAGCATTTTTGGCCAAAAGTGTGAACTAAGAGCCTCAGAATTTTTTCATGTATTCTAGTTAGCAGTAATGCCTTTTCCAAAATTCCTATGTCCTTTCTGATAGTTTCCTTAGTCCATAGTGTGCCACTGTTATTTGAATTTGAATGTCTATATGTATTGCAGCCACACCAGTGCGCATTTGTTTTTTCAAACAAAGTTCTTTTGTGCAAAGCCAAGTGTTGTTTTTGATTATACTGAGAGAAGAGACTCGCCCCTGGATTTGAAACTTTATGAAAGATTCAAATGATAAAACCCCTTTAAAACTCCGAATAGACTTGTGCAGTCAGGATTCATACATGCGCAGTTGGTCTATGAAGACACCAAAACTACACAGAACATGTGTTCTGCTACATGGCCACTTCCACCATTAAAGGGGTTTTGCCACGATGTAATGTTGACGTGGGATCCTCCAAAATAGGTATTTAATCACTTTTCTAAATATATGTCATTTAAAAAGTGAAGCCTCTGAGAGCTACAGCTTTCTTTACATGCCCTTAGTTTCCTGACAGTTTACATTAGACACGACAAGGACACTGACAGGAGCTGATCTGGCCGCGCTTGCGTTGTCTGCACTTCTTATCTGATGACAGGGAACATGAAGGAGCTTGCAAGGGACTGGGGAGAAAAGGTAGTGAATGAGCCTTTGTCTTTTGTATAGAGAATCCACTGGTTGTAATGTAATTATTTGAGTAAACATTGCAGACGCTCCCTGGTCCCTGGCTCTCTGCTCACCCCCCCTTTCCCCGTGTCTCCCCTGCTGAGT
>JAODAL010086737.1:0-10150 GCA_025379985.1 Phyllomedusa bahiana | reverse complement strand
ATAACTATGTGCTTGTGATTTTTGGTAGTATTTTTTAAAGTCATTTTGTGGTGTTGATATGTGGTGGAAAAAATTTAGCCACTATGTGGTGGTGTTTTGTGGTCATGGTTGCTGTTTTTTTTAAAACTACAAATTGGGGTGTTGTTTATGTGGTCGGAGGTTTTGTGTTTTTACTAGTTTGTATGTGGTGGGTTAATTTTTGGGGTTTTTTCATGGGTTGTGTTGGTTTTATTCAGTCACTATGTTTTTAGTGATATGGGGGTTGGGTGGTTTTTGTGTATTATTCAGTCCCCTATCTGCTGGTGTTATGGGTCATGATGTTACTGTATTATTAGTTACTTTTGTGGTTTGATGATATGTGGGTTTGATATGGTGGTATTATTCATTTTCACTATGTTGGGGTGATATTTGGTCAGATGTGGCTGTTTTTTCCGGGTTACTATGTGTTGATGTTTTGTGGTCATGGTTTTGGTGGTATTTTCAGTCACTATGTTTTTGATGATTGGGGGGAAAAAAAAATGGGGGCGGTATTTTGATTTTAGTAAAATTTATTGTTTAATTAAAGGGCCTTGGGACCCTGGTTTTTGTGTAGCAATTTAGTTTATTTGGGAAACTGTATGAATATTATTTAGGGGGTTTTATACTTAGTTACTTTTGTGATAGTTTTTTAAAGTTTTTTTTAATTTAAACATAAAAGGTAAAATTTCTTTGGAGGGGAACCATATAGCTTTAAAGACCTTTTCGGGGACATGTATAAACGGTTTTTCGCCTGTTTTCTGGCGTACCCTTTGCGCCTCCCCGGCCCGAACCCGCTTTTGGGAAGCAACATGGATGATGGGGCCCGCGGGCGTTCGCCAACTTTGGGCCCTTCGCCTAAACCCCGACGGGGCGTTGCAATGGGCCCCCCGGTGTGGGGGCGGTGTGGCGTTGGGCCGGGCGGGAGCGGGGGCCGCTCGATTACTCCGAGGGCTTTGGTCCCGATCGCGGGTCGGAAAAGTGGGTGCATTGCAGCGCTCGCCAGCTCTAAACGGGCAGCCCTGTTTGTTTGGTCTAAATGGACCCGGGCGGGGGCGAAGGGGAAGCGAAAACCCGAACATGGGGGAAAACATAGAAGTTCAAAAAAGAAATCTCGGCGTCGGCTCCTTTTGCGGAGGGGAGTATAAATAAAAAAAAGGGACCCCCTTTGGGTTTTGTGTAAAAAAATTTCTCAAAAAAAAAAGAGTTAAACTTCCAAAAAAAAATGAAAAAAATCACTTTAAAAAAAATCTGGGAACGGGAAAACATCAGGAATTAGGATCTTTTTTTGGAAATTGCCGGGAAAAATACAGAAATTCAAATTCTGTAAGTTTATTCTCATTGGTCGGAAATCGCCAATCAGAATGGAGCGGAAAGGGACCCATTAAAACCTTAGGGTAAAAACTATTGGGGCCAATAAATTAAAATCGGGACATTTGCAAAAACATTTAAAAAAATGCAAAAAAGAGAGGGGTTTTGGTTGAGCTAGCGGGGGCTTGGAAATCGGGGCCAATCAGAAAAGGAGGAGGGAGGGCCCCAAAAAAGAACCAATGGAGAATTTTTAAACCAACAAATAAAAGGGGGGGAACATTTCCCAAAAATAAAATAAAAAATGCGGGAAAAAAAGATGTTTGGGTTGAGAAGTAGCGGGGGCTTGGTACCCTGGTCAATAAACGGGTCCCGCGGGGCTACTTTCCCCCAATTGTAGTCTATGGACAGATCGGTCCCATAAAATTTTCTCAGCTGCCCAGCGCCGTGGGGCATGGGTATGTTTAAAAAAAAATTTTTTTAAATTAAAGTGAAAAAATATTATCGAAAAAGAGCAAAAACCTTTTTTTAAAAATAAATTAAATAACCCCCCTAAAAATGCGTTTGTCCCCGGAGCCCGGCGTTTACATAAAGGAATTTGCCAAATATAGAGAATTCCCGGGAAATACATTTAATTAAAAATTTTTTAAATTTTCTTCTAAATTGGGTGGGCCCAAAAACCCAAACCCCTTTTCAAAATTTAAGGGAAGACAGGAGCCATTAAACCTTTGGAGTGGGCTTGACCAATAAAATTAAAAAGGGGGGACGGGTTAAAAAAACCCATTTAAAAAAAGGCAAAAAAGAGTTTTTTGGGTTGGGGGCCCGGGCCCGGGCAGATATTAATCCCCGGACCAATTTAATTTAGTGCTTTCCTATTTTTGAAGGGAGAAGAAGGGAAAGGGGGAAAGGAAGGGGGGGCCCCTAAAAGTTTTTATGTCTATGGGAAATATTCTCGTACTTTTTGATTGGCTGGGTTGGGCCAAATCACGGGCTGAGCCCCTTTTCCCATAGAGTTCTATGGGGAAAAAAAATTGCGAGAGTAAAAGCTCTTTTTTGTGATTGGCTAATTTTAAAAGAGGCGCGGTTTTTTGGGACCAAATTGGGAGAGGGGGCGACCCCTTTTTATGGGTTTTCTAATCCCTTGCCTGTAAATAAAATTGTACGTGCCCGAAATAAATGTTTAATTTACCCCGGGAAGTTGTATTTGATGTGTATTTAAAATGATCAAATTAAAGGGGGGAAACGGGAAAAAAAAATTTATTAATTCAATAAATTCTTTTTTATTTCTTTTTTTGTTTCCCCCTTTCCCTTTGACAGGGGGAACGAAAAAAAAAGAAAATAAAAATAAAATTTAAATGAATTAATTTTTTTTTTCGTTTCCCCCCATATTTTTTGTTTTTTTAAAATAAAAATTGGTCCCAAACTCGGAAAATTTTTCCTTTTATTTGGGCAGGGTTACATTTTTTATTAAAAGAAGGTTTAGAAAACCTTTAAGAGATCGCTTGGCCCCTTCTATTGGTCCAAAAAAACCGCGCCTCTTTTAACTTACCCAATCCAAACAGAGCTCGCTCTGAAATTTTTTTTTCCCCATGGGAACTTTTTTTGGGGGGACATGTAAATAAAACGGGGTTTTTACGCCTTTTTTTCTGGCGTACACTGCTTTTTCCCAGCCCGAACCCCGTGTGGGACCCAGCGTTCCCCCATTTTCGGCTGGGGTTCCGCATGAAGGGGGGCCGGGGGGCGTGGGGCGGGGGTTTGGGGTTTGCGGGGGGGGTGGGGTTTTGTGGGCTTTCCCGGGGGGGGGACGCGGCGCGTCTTTATAGCCCGGAGGAAATTTTACCCACCCGGGGCCCTGGGCCAAATCGCGGCCTCGGCAGTTTCCGAAAACCCGCCCAGTTTTTTTTTTTTGGTTTCAAAATCCTCGGTGGGGGCGGCGAAGTGAGGCGGGTTTCCGAACATGCGGGGAAGCGGATCGAAGATCGCGACGGGAAGTCTCGGCGCCCCCGCCCCCCGACAAGCAGCCCTTGGTCAAAATTTGGCCCCCGGTGGAAAGGCAAAGGGTAAAACAAGAATGGAACAGGGAAAAAGGAAGCAGATCAAAGATCGCGGACAAAAATTCTGGGTTGCTCCGCTCCGTGCAGCAGGAGTAGGGTATGGGAAAAAAAGAAATTTAAAAAGGCGGAAAAAAGTTTTCAGAAGAGAGCCTGCACTTAAAAAAAATAAACATAATAAAAAAAAAAAATAAATTTTCCAAAACTCTAGAACGGGCAATATCAAAAAAATATGTTATTGCAAATTGCCGGGAAACAGAAAATTAAAAATTTTAAAAACCTTTTTCCTTTGGTCGGCAAAAAACCGGCCCAATCAGTGGGAGCGAAAAGTGAACCTTTTTAAAAGTTTATGGGGGAATTGCCAATAAAACCCCCGGGGGGAAAAATTTTCCCAAAATACATAAAAATGCTAAAAAGGCTGTTTGGGTTTGGAGCAAAGCGGGGCCCTTGGGCTGGGCTCAGCCCAATTCGAATAGGAGCGACAAATTTCCCATTCTAGGCTATGGGAGAAGTTTAGACTTCAGGAATAGGGAGCAAACAAAGCCCCTTCTTCCCTTATGGGGAAGTTTACACCAAATCAGAATCCGGGGCGGGTTTAATTTCCAAAATACTTTTAAAAATGTTTAAAAAGAGGTTTGGGGTAAAGTTTAGCGGGGGGTCTCGGCTAGCTCAGCCAATCAGAGCTTTTGAGCTATTTCTCCCTTTATACTCAGGGGAGAGATGAGCGCACTCAAATCTCGGCGCTAAACCCGCCGCGGGCATGAAGTATTTTTAAACAACAAATTATTTTTTACAGGGGTAAAACATTCTCCATAAAGACCCCCAAAAAACTTCTTGAAAAAAAAAAGCAGTTAAAAAACCCCAAAAACGCGTTCGTCGGCCCCGGGGACCCGGGGCACATAGGGGTTTTCCATAGAGGAAAAATTTTCCGGGAAAGCAGTAATTTTAAATTTGTAAAGCATTCTCATTTGGGTCGCCATAAAACCCCGGCCCAATTTAGAAAAAGGAGCGGCAATTTTCCCATTAAAATTTTTATGGGGAGAATTGAAAAAATCAGAATTGGGAAACAAAGTGGCCCCTTCTATCCTAGGAGGGAAAAAAGGACCCAAACATTTCAAAGGCGGGGGGGGCAGTTCAAAATTTCAGGGAAAAAGGGAGATAAAAGGGTGATTGGGTTTAAGGGGAGCGGGGGCTGGGGCCGGCTTAAAACCCAAACAGAGCGCGAGTGGGTTTCTCATAGAGTTTTAATGGGGCTCGAAATTTAAAAAAGGGGGCTTTTTAATTTGGACCCAAAGGGGAAAAGCGATGTGTAATAAAAAAAAAAAAATTTATGTGGCTTAAAAAAATAAAGATTTGAAAACAAGGGAAAAACAGCTTTATTTCTTTTTTTTGCTGCACCCCCTACTATTTATCCTTGGCTAAGAAAATTTTAAAAGAAATAAACTTTATTTTTAAGGTCTTTTTTTTTTTTTCGTTAGCCGCATATTATTATTCCCCTTTTTTATACAATCGGCACAACTTCTGTATTGTTATAATTTGGGTTTTTAGCCATGTACCATTTTTTTTTTTTTACCAGATTGTTTAGAAAACCAAAAGGGAGCGTCGCTCGCTCTTTAAATTTTTCCAAATTACGGCGCCTTTTTTTTAAATTTCGAGGCCCATAGAAAATCTTAGGAAAAAAAGGGAGTTTGCGCTCTTTATTTGGTAAGCTGGACCCAAAACCCCCTCGCTGCTTCAACCAATCAGCTTTGTTTCTGCCCTTTTTTTCTTTTATTTTTGAATGTCCTGCCTTTGAATATGATTGGTCCCTTTTTCTCCCTAGGATAAAATGGGCCCTTTTCGCTCCTTTTCTGATTTTGGGCAATTTCCTCCGGGAGGCTAGAATTTGGGGCTTTGTCGCCCTTTTTTTGTTTTGGGCTAAACCCTTTTCCATTTGGTAGAATGGGACTTTTTTTTCCCCTCCTTTTTGATTGGCTGGTTTATGGCGACCCAAAGAGAATAGCTTTACATTTTTGAATTACTGTTTTTCCCCGGGAAATTTTCTCTTGGCAATTCCCCAAAGTTGCGCCGGTTTTCGGCCCCCGGGGGAAAGGGGTTGTTCAAAGGGTTTTTTAAATGCTTTATTTTTTTAAGAAGTGTTTTTGGTCTTTATCCCGAGAATGTTTTCCCCTTTTTATACCCCAAAAAATTTGGGTTGGGTTAAATTTCTTCATGCGTGCGGCGGTGACGGCCGAGTTGGAGGGGGTTCTTCTCCTGGAGTATAATGGGAGATGTAGCTCGGCTATGATTTGGGTGAGCTAGCCCAGGGCCCCCCTAGTCAGCCAATAGCGCCCTTTTCCAGCATTTTTAAATGTATTTTGAAATTTTCCCGCCCCCCGGGTTTCTGATTGGGGGTAAACCCTTTCCCCCCTAGGCTAGAATGGGACCTTTTCGCTCGGGAATTTTGATTTGGGCTAAAATTTTTTCCATAGCCCTTAATGGGACTTTGCGCTCCTTTTTCTGATTGGCTGAGATAGCCAAGCCCCCCGTTATCTCAGCCAATCAGCTTTTGCAACCCTTTTTTCTGTAATTTTTGAAAGTCCCGGGCCCTGGAAATTTTTATTTGGGGCCAACCCCTTCCAAAAGGTTAGAATGGGGCTTTGTCGCCTTTCCCATTCTTTTTGGGGCTTTTAAAAATTCTCCCTAGGGCTAGAATTTGGGACTTTTTTTTTTTTTTGCTTTCCCATTCTGGATTGGGTCCCAAAATTTTCCATAGGCTAGAATGGGACTTTGGGGGTTTGTCCTATTCGATTTTGGCCGGTTTATGCCCCAACCAATGAGAATAGGTTTTTAGGATTTGAAATTACTGTATTTCCCGGCCCAAATTTCCAATTTCATTTTTTCTTGTTTTTGTGCCGTTTCTTGGGGTTTGGGGGGAAAATGATTTTATTTTTTTTAAAAAGTGTATTTTTTTACATTCAGCTCTTTTCTGACATGTTTTTCCCCCTTGAAAAGGCGATTTTCGGGAATCACACTCCCGCTGGCCCGGGGCGGAGCGGGCCCGGGCTTCTTTTCGCGATCTTCCATCCGCTTCCTCGCCTGTTCCCATTCCCTGCTTTCCCCCCCCTTTGCCCTTTGGATGGGCATTTAGGGCCCAAAAAATGTAGAAGCCTTTATAAAGGCGATTTTTTTCATTACTCCCGCACCGGGCATGGGGAATGATTTTTTTCGCCGCTCCAAGCCTTTTCTCGCCCTCGGGAAAAAAGGGTTTTCGGCGCCCTTTTCCCCGCACAAGCCCCTAAGTCCCCCACTGCACCCCACACCCACTGGCGGGCGGGGGTTTGGATTTTACCCGCAGGGTTGAGTGATTTTCCCCCGGACGGGGGGAAAGCATGGGCGCTGCGCCCTACCCCCCCCGCCCAATTTTGTCCCCCCCACTTCGCCTCATACGTGGCGAGGCGCGGGGGATTTTAAAGATTATTTTTGGGACCCGGCCCCGGGCCGCGACAAAATAAAGGCGCAGTTTCCCGGGGAAAAAACTGGCGGGGGAAAAACGGGCCCCCGACCCGGGGGGGATTCATAAAATGGGGCCCCTTTTTGAAAGGGTAGCTCACCCGTGTTTGGCTAAGCGGGGAGAGCCCCTCTTCCCCAACCAATCCCCCAGTATTTGAATATTTCCCATGGGCCCAGTAGTACTTTTTTGGGGCGCCCTTTATCATGCCCCTTCTTTTCCCCTTTCCCAAATAGACGCACTACTTATGTTTTGGGGGGATTCAAATCTGCCGCCGGGGCCCTCAAAATCAGCCTTTTCTCCCCCCCCTTTTTTTATTGTATTTTTGAACTGCCCGCCTTTTTCGTTTAAATTGGCCCATATTCCCCATAGTTTTATAGGGGGGCCCAGGGCCGGGACAAAAGGGTGGCCAGGTAGGCGCCCGGGCCTTTGGCGCCTACCTAGCCTACCCCTAAGGGGTCCTTTCAGGGCCCGGGACACCTCACCGGGCCAAGGCCGTGCCGGGGGCCGGGTGAAGGGGACGGCCCGGGGGTTCTTTTTGACCGTTCTGTGGAGCAAAAGGGGCGAGCGCCCCCTCCCTCCGCAGAAAAGTGGGGCCGGGCCCCCCCGGGGGGACGCGGGAAACCCCCCCGGGTGACCCGAAAGGGCCAAACACAGCGGGGCCCCCGGGTCCTCTTTGCGTGAGGACCCCCCGGGCCGGCCCCGTGGCCTCAGCGGCGGGGTTTCGCCAATGACGTGATGTCATCGCGAGCTGCCTTCCTCGGGAGGGCCATTTCCCGTCACAGGGGGGGTGGGCCCCGCTCGGGGAGTTTGGCCGGGGGGGGAAAGCGCGCGGCGGGAAGAGGACAGAAGGGGATTCGCTGGCGCCCGGGAAATTTGGGGGAAAGTATTAATGTTGTTGTTTTTAATTTGCCGGGCCTGGGGCCCCCCTTATATTCTGCCTTTTGGCCCCCCTTTATAGGGCCTGCCTGTGGCCCCCTATTTTCCCGCCCTGGGGGCCCCTTTTTAATGCCTCCCTGGGGGCCCCCCTTTATTTTTCTGCCTGGGGCCCCCCATACGCCCTGCCTGTGGCCCCCTTTTATATCCCCTGCGGCCCCTATAATGCCTGCCTGGGGCCCCCCTATATTTCCCTGTGGCCCCCATACCCCTTTTGCCTGGGCCCCCTTATCCCTCCTGCGGCCCCCTATACCCCGCCTGGGGCCCCCCTTTATATTCGCCGGGTTGGGCCCCCCGCCCATACGCCTGCCTGCAGCCCCCTATTATCCCCCCTGGGGCCCCCCAAATATCCTGCCCTGGGCCCCCTATAATGCCTCCCTGGGGCCCCCCCCATAATCCCTTTTCTCCTGGGGCCCCCCTATAATCCCCTCCCTGCGGGCCCCCCCCATAATGCCTCCCTCCCGGCCCCCTATAATCCCTTTGCCTGGGGCCCCTTTAATTCTGCCTGGGGGCCCCTATATTCTCCCGGGTGGCCTAAATAGGGGCCCTTTCCCTTTGGGGCCCCCCTATATCCTCCCTGGGGGGACCCTTAAAATTGCCTGCCGGGCCGGCCCCCCCATAATGCCGCCCTGCGGGCCCCCATAATCCCTGCCTGTGGCCCCCTTTTTAATTTCTGCCTGGGGGCCCCCTTTAACCCCTGCCTTTTGGGCCCCCATAATCGGGCCTGTGGGCCCCTATAATCCCCTGCCTGCAGCCCCCTTTTAATACCTGCCTGCGGGCCCCATAACCCTGCTGGTGCCCCCAAAAGCCCGCCTTTGGCCCCCAAAAGCCCGCCTGACCCCCAAATACGCCTTTTTATGGACCCCCCTTTCGGCTGCCTGTGGGGGCCCCTATTTGCCTGCCTTTTGGCCCCCCCGTACCCCGCCTGGGGCCCCCCCAAATATGCCTGCCGGGTTTGCCCCCAATAGCCTGCCTGTGGCCCCCTTTACGCCTGCCTGTGGCCCCATACCCCGGGCCTAAAGGTCCCAAAAGCTCCCTGGGGGTTCCAACATACCCCTTCCCCGGTAGCCCCTATAGGCCGGGCCTTTGGCCCCTTTACCCCCTCCCTGTGGCCCAATCCCGCCTGCCTGTGGCCCCATACGCCTGCCGGACCCCCCATCGCCTCCCTGAAAACCCCTAGTTTATATATTTGCCTGAGCCCCTAGCTATATACCTGCCTGAGTGGCCCTATATTTATATACCTACCTGTCTAAGGGGAAAAAAATATCTATATAATCCCCTGACTGAGGGGCATTTTCTATTTTAACCTGGCTAAAAGGGGGACTTATAAAACCTAAAATTTAAAAGGACTTTACTGGAAAAGGGTGAGGAAATTTCAAAGATATTTGTTTTTCCAAAACCCTCGGGGAACGGACGTCTTGGCCCGGGAGAATCGCATGAAGGTGTGAACCGGATGGAGAAAAAAAGGGAAAGTGAACGACGTGATCAAAAAAGCGTCCCCGGGGAGTCACTAAATTTTAAACTCCCAGTGTAATCATTTAAATATTTTCTGCGGGAGTCTAATACAACTAGTTTTCACCACTATTGGCCCAGGGAATTTGGCCCGGTGGTATATGTTTTCCCAGAGCCTGTGTCAGCGGGATATTTCACATGTGGGGGTTGCGTTCGGTCAGGGTCTGGGGAATTTTTTCCGAAGCCTTAAGTAGTAAAAAGTTTTGGGGTTTTTGGGTTTTGTAGGTGTGTTTTTTAGAAAACTTTTCTTTTTCTTTTGGTTTGTTTTTTGCCCCATGTATCGGGGGAAATTTTTTCAGTGACTTTTTATTTAGGGGTTTTTGCCGGGGTCATACGGGGGGGAAAGCGATTTTAAAAATAAAAATTTTTCGGGCTGATTTTAAATTTTTTCCCGGGTGCCCTGTTTGGGGGGAGTGGACGGGAGCTATAGGGGGATACGCAAAAAAAAATTAGGACAGGCCTGGCCCCAAAGGGGTGTAAAGGGGAAAATTAGGGTGTGTGTGATGGGGGGGGGTGGTTTTTTTTTGAGGCGGGGGGGGGGGGCAGCCCAATTGGCTGTACCGCCTAGGGCACCCAAATCCCCTTGTCCGGGGCCCCGGGTGGGCCACGGTCGCCCCTATTCTGATTGGTTGGTTTTTGGCGCCCAAATGGAAGAGCTTAAAAAGGATTTAAAATTACTGAAAATTCCCGGCCAAAAACTCAAATATTCCAATTCTGATTTTAGCCCCGGGTTGGCGGACAACGCGTTTTGGTTTAGGGATTTGTTTGATTTATTTTTTATAAAAAGGTTTCAGCTCTTTTTCAGAAAAAATTTTTTTACACCTAAAAAACAATGATT
>JAODAL010086736.1:0-10150 GCA_025379985.1 Phyllomedusa bahiana | reverse complement strand
ATTTTTGAGAAATTCGCCCATCTCTAATTGTGACTCATCAAGGAAGAGAGCAGACAACTTCCAAAGGCAGCATTGCAGTGCAGACAAGACCATGTACTGATTGAGGAAATCATTTCATGGCTTCAAATCTGGTGCTGAAACTGACTATAAACTATTTTTATGGGAATCATGGGAAACAAGAATATAGAGATGGGCAAATCGATTCTAATGAAGTGGAATTCTTTTTAGAATTTCAGGAAAACTTTGGTTCTGCACGAAGCCGAAGTTCAGGGTGATTCGTGGGAACAAAGCGTCTTTTTTATTGATAAAATGGCCGCGAGCACATGGCGTGACACGGGGCAGAGAACTGTGGGAGAAGAAAGCAACACCCTCAATGACATGTGAAGACATGAAGCCAATCAGTGACCGGCGGGTTTCTGTGATGTCACAGCCCTATAAACACGGATCCCATCTTAAATCCTCACACTTCTCACAGTCTGTCCTGGCATAAGCATCTAGCTGCTGCTCTGCTATTCGACTCATTATAAAACAAACTGCTTTTATCAGCGATTAGGGGGAAAGACCACCACAAGTCTGTGTCAGTTCTACACCTCTACCTCAACCAGCGTTCTGTATCCGCTGCTCTATAGAAGTCATTCTAAAAGAAACTGCTTTTATCAGAGACTGGGGCCAAAGGGTTTCACAAGTGGTTCAGTTGTACACATTTAACGCTACCAGCGTTATCATTTTTTTAGTGGGTTTATTTGGAGTAAAATACAGTGGTTTTTTTTAGCCCCATATATGCCTAAATTTCATCTGTTGATTTCTGTAGGGTATTTAATATCTAAGGGTTAATTAAGCCTGTTGTTAGTGGGTTTATTTGAAATAAAATACAGTTGTTCTTTTTTACACCCATATATGCCTAAATTTCATCTGTTCATTTCTTTAGGGTATTTAATATCCAAGGGTTTATTTCTCTTCTTGTTTTGTGGGTTAATTTGGAGTAAAATACAGGATGTGCGTGTTTCTGCCACATAAATGCCTGAAATCCATCAACTTCAGACCGGTGGGGGTATTTTAATCTGTGGCCAAGAGTTTATTTATTCACTTTTTGTGGAGAATTCTGTGTCAAATCCAGTGTTTGTGAATTTCAGCCCTAGATACATCTCAAATCCAGTCTGGGATATTGCTATTTGTGGCAAACAGTTAATTTTTTCATTTATTGTGGTGATACTGTTAAATACTGATACATGTAGAGCCTCCCCAAAAGAGTGGAGAGGGTGTCTTCAGTAATTTTGCATTGACGCCAATCATTTTGCCATTCCTTTGATCTTTCAGTGTCCGCTTTCAGTTGATCAATAATCCATCATTGCTAAAGCCAAAAAGAAACAGGATTTGAACCCAAAAATAAGTAAATGGAATATTTGCATGTGTTATGTGTTATGCATCTACTCCACAGATTAAAAGAAGGGGAAACCAAACATAGTGGCACTGTCATAGAGTTGTGGAGGGTGGAAACAGCATTAGAAAACCACAGAGTGGTTGACTGAGAGAGTGCTCAGTTGGCATGAGCATGAGGAGACTTGAGTGGTGAGGTGGCAGCAGCATCAGAAAGCTACATAATGGCCTAGTGAAGAGTGGGGAGGTGGGTGGCAATATCAGTCCTTGGTAAAGATGTAGGGTGGTAGAAGGAGCAGCTGGCAGCAGATATGTGGAAGTAGGTGGCAGCATCAGAATAGTGGCTGAGGCAGGTAGCCAAAAGAATCCAGGGTTCAGGGTCTGCTCCAGGTGCTGCTGCTGGTGGATACCTAAATCACTAGAAGGTGAAGAAAGCTGCTCATCATAAACTCCAGACTCAGGTTACTGCTGATGGAACTGGTACTGCTCGTAACCTCCCATCCCCCCACAGCAGCCGGGGCAATGGTACATGAGCGCTGATGAACCACCTGGTTAGACCTGCTAGAGGATGGACCATGGTGCAGATAGGCAGTGGCCAACTGACTACATAGTATATCTCTATAGTACTTGAGTTTGTCCTCTGTCTTGGCGGGTGAAAAAATGCCCCCATTTGGGATCGGTAATGAGGGACCAAGAGGGTGTAGAGCCAGAAGTCATCCCTCTGCCGGATGGTGACAATTCAGCTTTCACTAGCCAGGCAAATCAGCATGCAGCGGGCCAAGTGACTCGAGGGGCTAGCTGCCTCCATCTCCACTGTATACTGCCACGGTGTGTCTGGGTCATCTTCCTCATCTTCCTAATCCTCTGGTTGCTCCTGCTACTCTCCTGTCACCTGAATAAAAAAAACACTCATTTCGCCAGACACTGCTTGTGCTCCAATGTCTTCCTCCTCCTCCTCTTGTTCAGCCCCACCGGACTTATGTGGCCGTGAGATGTAGTCGCCACGTCACCAGTCCCCTGACCAGACAGATTTTGCAGTATCTGTTCCAGGAGATGAAGCAGTGGAATGACTTAATTTACCCCGTAGTCCTGGCGACTGACAAATAACGTGGCCTCCTCAAAGGGCCTGAGCAAACAGCAGGTGTCACGCATGAGCTGCCATTGGCTAACATCAAAATTACACAGGGGAGTACTCCTGGGTCATCAAAAAATAATTAATGGCTTTTCTCTGTTCATCAATTTCTCCCTGTTCATCAATTTCCCCCTGTTCATCAATTAGTCCCTGTTTGTAAATGTATCCCTGTTCATATATTTATCCCTGTTCATATATTCCTGCCTGTTCATATATTTCTCCCTGTTCATCAACTACCACCTGCTCATCAATTTCTCCCTGTTAATCAATTTCTCCCTGCTCATAAATTTCTGTTTTTCTCTGTTTATAGTTTCTCTGTTCTGTTTAGTTTAAGGAAGGTGTGCTTGGCGGTGTAGGAATGGCTGAAGTGCATGCAAAGTTTCCTGGCCAGTTCTCAGAACGGTGCAGAGTCCACCACTTGAAAATGGAGGGACTGCAGTACCACCAACTTGGACAGGAGCACGGTCAGCTTCTGCACTTAGGGATGGCTAGACGCATACTGCTGTCTCATGGCAATTGTCTCAGTGAAGGACTGCTGGCACCATGAGTGCAGAGGAGCAGGAGTATCTGTAAAGACAGGGACTTGTCTTCGGCAGAGGTGGTGAAGCTGTGACTGCCTGAAATGGGAGGCATGCCACTGGGTGCTGCTGCTGTTGCGACAGGATGGACCACCACAACTGAGACAAGTTTCTCCCAGGCCACTGTATGGTGACGCTGCATGATGTTGATGCAGGGCTGTGATGCCAACATTAGGTCCCTAGTCATGCTTTACTTTCTGCCCACAGATTCTACATATAGCCATGTTCGCCTCCTCTGGTGTCTTGTCAAAAAACTGCCAACCGCCAAATAGGTGATTTTACCACCAATGCTCCGCACTGACTGACTGTTACTGCCGCTGCCCCGGTGAGCCCCTGTCCCACTCTTTTCTGGGACCTGCAAAGTGGGTGGTCTAAATCGTGACTGTTTGGCTACCAAACTCGCCCTGCTGCCTCCCTGCTGACTCCAGGCCACACTACCGACTTGCAGGCTGCAGCACTGCCTGACACACAAGCTGCTGCTCTCTTCTCCCAATGATAATGATGAAGCCCTTGTTTCCAGGGCCGGGACGATGGCTAATCGAAGGTAGGCGACTGCCTATGGTGCCACTTCATCCCAGGCTGAAAAGGGGGCGCAAGGAGGCATGGAGTGGGCTGAATTTTCCATTAGGGGGGGGGCACTTTATGCCTTGTTTAACTAGGGCACCAGAATACCTTGTCCCAGCCTTGCTTGCTTTACCCGGCTCCCAAGTGCGATTGGCCACATCGATTAGTGTTTGCCTGTCACTGCCGTCCTCCTCAATGGTGTCGCTGCACAAAGCCTGACCACTCGCAACATAACCCCCCATGTCACTCTCCTCATCACTACTTGCCCGCTTCTGCAAGAAGCAGCGGATGTCTTCCACAGCCCACTGTCCTCAAATAGTTCATCCTTACTGTATAGTGGTGCAGAGGCCACAGCACATAGTAGTTCTCTGGGTGTGGGAAGCGAACGAGACAGAGATGGGTTGAGGATAGGTGAGGGCCCCTCACCTGCTCCCGGGCCATGCCAACTAAGGATTGTGTCTGACAAACCCACCGACTCTTGGCTGAGGTTGTCAGATGTCATCTGGGAGAAAGTGGATGGCCTATTCAACCATTCGAGAAGCGTTGGTTTGGTGATCAACACGCGGCTGCTGGATGACACCAGAAGCTGTGGCCTCGGGGGTTGACCCTTGCTGTGATGTTCCCTTACTGTGCTGTGACCTGTGCCTGCTCCAGGAACCTACTATTGTGTTCTTTGACGCTATTGTAGGATCTTAGGCCCCCGTTCGGTTCTTTCCGCTGGAGCTGACATGACTTTGTCAGGCTGCGTTCCCACTTCAGTTATTTACTCAGTTTTGCCCCTGTAAGTGCCCAGAGGAGTGAAGAGTGAAGCGATTCTAAAAGCGGCGGCTGTCATGTGTGTGTCATACTAAAACACAGCATCGTATGAAGACTAAACCATGCTCCCTATGCATATTTGAACATGGCACAATGTTCTACAACACATTACAGGCTCTCTGCAGCCAGAACATAGCTGTTTTTTAACGCGAATCACCACGAATAAATTCGGGTCGAAACTAATTTTGACGGAAAATTCGGGGAACTCTGCGAATCGAATTTTTGAGAAATTCGCCCATCTCTGCAAGAATAGGTTTGTGTGTATGGATTCAGTGTTGGATGTAGGCTAGAAATAAATCTTCAGACCAGACAAAAGGTTTAACAGTGCCAGGGAATGTATGCTTAGTCTATGGCTAAGCAATTCAAAGTATACTTCTGATGTAAAATGATTCCATAAACAGAAATATTCAGCCCTACCTGATAGTAGTTATGGGAAACAGTTGGTATTAGGGACGCAAATTCTGTAATATGTGATATAAAATCTGCAATAGGTTCGTAGTCCAAACCCCATCTTTATGAATATTATTGAAAATAAATGCTTTGTATTACATTAGACAGTAAATAGAAGTGTTCCAAAACAATTCCATTACAGATGAATTAAATACAGTAGGCTACTTAGGCCTCCTGATCAGGAATGCAATAAAATGTGAAAAAAATCTTATACTTATAAGCACAAGGACAAAGAAGTAGTCTAGTATGTTATATAGTTATAAAGAATTTTAAATATAAGAATAGTAAGAATTATTAAGGATTTTTTATGTAAATAATAAGCACAATATAAAAAAATGTTGTGCTCTAATTGTGGTCTGATTGTTGGTCTTTAGTTGTGATGCCTCCACCACGTCTATAAAGCTTATGCCTTAAATTATGTAAAATGACATTAATCCACACAACACATTCATTTATGTTTGAAAATGTCAAAGACTGAAGTGTTTCTTCTCCCAGACTCAGTAGTCTGTCTGAAACTTGTCAGTTTTTTGGAAAAAACATTCCTTGCAGTCATGGTGTGGTTAGAGCTCTAAACATGTTTTGTTACAGGTAGTTCTGTCATTTGTGTGACAATGAAATTTTTTTCTTGGCTCTTATACTGTTTTACTCTCATAGAAATACCTAATGCAGAGTCAATGGAACAATATTTAATCTTAGGCTAGTTACTGAAATCTTGAAGCCTTTTTCTGCACTCCAGATTTACAACTGACTTGAGTGTTGCAGATTAGAAAAAAATAGTACCTAGTTTGTTGAACCTCAATTTTTATCTTCTGATATAGGGGTCAGGATTTGGCATAAACGCCATGAATTCATGAGTCAACCATACTTCAACTACATAGTTAAAGCTTGTGGTGATTAAATGGAGTGTTTCTTTTTAGGATGTTTGTGGTCTATAATCCCAGCTTTGGGTGACCAGTATGACCGTTGGCGCTGACAGGCCAGTTCTAAATAGCTTTAAGGCAGTGTAGAATGTGTCAGAATGTATAAACCTTCAACCTGGTCTGGCTGTTTTAACTGTTATGTTAGGTTTGGTGTCAAAGAATCATAAATGTGTCTAATTCTACTAATTCTAGGAATGTAGCACATTAAAAAGTGTCATGCAGGAGTTGATAGCGCCAAAGTATGGAATTCAATTGTTCATACATCGATAGAACAGGTCTACTACAGCTTTTTGACGTCAGAAAGCTGACGCAGCCCCATCGATACATGTCACTCTAAGTATTTAATTGGTATTAAAGAGTCATATTGATGTTAACCATATATATCTGTCTATGACTCTTCCCTTATCTACTTTTAGCAATATACTTTTCTATGCAACAACTTAAACATACAGTTGAATCCGGAAGTTTACATACACTATATAAAAGACACATATGCATATTTTTCTCACTACCTGACATGAAATCAGAATAAACCTTACCCGTTTTTAGTCAATTAGGATTACCAAAATTATTTATATTTGCCAAATGCAAGAATAAAAAGAGAGAGAATTTTGTAAGGTATTCTTATTACTTTCTGCAAAGTCAAAATTTAACATACATCTAAATAGTATTTAGTAGCATCACCCTTAAACTGTATGACTTGAGTCAAACATTTTGGATATCCTTCCATGAGCTTCTCACAATAGTTGGTAGGAATTTTGGCCCATTCCTCCTGATAGAACTGGTATAACTGAGCCATGTTTGTAGGTTGTCTTGCTCGCACCTCCCTTTTCAGCTTTGTCCATAAATTTCCAATAGGATTCAGATCAGGGCTCCAAAACATTGACTTGGTTATCCTTAAGCCACTTTGTAACCAGTTTGGCAGTATGCTTTGGGTCCATTTGAAAGACCCATTTCCACCCAAGCTTTAACTTCCTGTCTGATGTCTTGAGATGTTGCTTCAGTATTGTCACATAATCTTCTTTCCTCATGATGCCATCTATTTTGTGAAGTGTACCAGTTCCTCCTGCAGCAAAACGCAACATGACTCTGCCCCTCCCCTGCCCCCCGTGTTTTTAGACTTTCAAGCTTCTCCCTTTTTCCTCCAAATGTAACGATGGTAATCATGGTCAATGGTCAAACAGTTCAATTTTAGTTTCGCCAGACCACAGGACATGTCTCCAAAAATGTAGGTCTTTGTTCTTGTGTGCATTTGCAAACATCAATCTGGCTTTTTTATGTTTCTTTTGGAGTAATGGCTTCTTCCTGGCAGAGTGGCCTTTCAGCCCATGTTAATACAGTACTCATTTCACTGTTAATAATCTTACCAGCTTCTGCCAGCATCTTCACAAGTTCTTTTGCTTTTGTTCTTGGGTTGATTTGCACATGTCGGACCAAAGCACATTCCTCTCTGCAACACAGAACCCGTCTCCTTCCTGAGCGGTATGATACCTGGAAATTCCCATATTGTTTGTACTTGCTTATAATTGTCTGTACAGATGAATGAGGCACCTTCAGGTATCTGGAAATTGACCTAAGGGTGATCCAGATTTGAGCAAGTAAGAAGCTTCCATGACATAATCATATAGGCTGTCCCAAATTGTTTAAAGGCATATTAATCCTAATGTATGTACATTTTTGATTTTGCAGAAAGTAATAAAAATTAATTAAAAAAATTCTCTCTCTCTAATTATTCTGGCATTTGGCAAATATAAATAATTTTGGTAATCCTAATTATTATTTATTATTATTATTATTATTATTTATTTTTGAGCGCCCTTGGTTCCACAGCGCTGTACATTCAGGTTTCATACATAATATAGGTCAAACAAGTACAAAGGTGACAAATTACTAACTAACAATTGGTACAGAAGGAGAGAGGTCCCTGCCCGTGAGGGCTTACAGTCTACAAGGAAGGTGGTAAGAGACAGAAGGTGAGGGGCAGACATGATTTCGGATAGTGTAGTGACAGTAGGGTTATTCGTTGGTTATAGGCAATCCTGATAGAGAGGGGTTTTCAGGCTGCTTTTGAGGCTGGTGAGAGTGGGGGAGAGTCTGAGGTGTTGGGGCAGTGAGTTCCAGAGTATGGGGGAAGCACGGGGAAGTCTTGGAGACGGTTATGTGAGGAGTTGACACGGGGAGAGCGGAAGAAGAAGGTCTGTGAGGAGCGGAGATTGCGTGAGGGGAGATATCTGGAGACATAAGGCAGATATGTATGGAGGGGAGAGGTTTATGGAGAGCCTTGTAGGTCAAGGTTATTAAACTTGAACTGGATTCGCTGGGCAATGGGATGCCAGTGAAGGGTTTGACAGAGGGGAGAGGCAGGGGAGTAGCGAGGAGAGAGGTGGATAAGATGGGCAGCAGAGTTAAGGATGGATTGGAGAGGAGCGAGGGTGCTAGCTGGGAGGCCGCAGAGAAGGACGAGGGCATGGACCAGCATTTTTGTGCTTTCGAAGTTAAGGAATGAACGGATGCGAGAGATGTTTTTCAGGTGGAGGCGGCAGGCGGAGGTGAGGGCTTGGATGTGCGGTTTGAAGGATAGATTAGAGTCAAGGGTTATCCCAAGGCAGCGGACTTGTGGAGCCAGTAAATGTAGCCATGGACTGTGATAGAGAGATCAGGTGGAGGGATGGAGTGGGACGGTGGGAAGATGATGAATTCAGTTTTCTCCACGTTTAGTTTTAGGAGACGGGAGGAGAAGAAGGAGGATATGGACGACATGGGTAAGGTTTATTCTGATTTCATGTCAGATAGTGAGAAAAACATGAATATGTGTCTTTTTATATAGTGTATGTAACTTCAGGCTTCAACTGTAATTTCAAACTGATATTTCCAAAGTCAGTAAGGTAAGTTCAGTCTAGTGGCCTAAACAGTCTTCAAATTTCAGTCCAATTAACCCCTTAACGACCGCGCACTGTCTTTTGACGGCGGCCGGTGCGGGTCATTCATCTGCAGCAACGTCTTTTGGCGTCGCTGCAGACTTCGGGGTTTGCGGCGCCCGGCGCCTCAATTGCGCTTGGATCGGGGCTGTACTACACAGCCCCGGTCCCAGAGCATGTCCTGCAGGCATCGAGGAGCGGAGGAAACCTCCGCAACCCGATGCTTTAACCCTTTGATTGCGGCGGTGCATTACCGCAGCGCAATCAAAGGGTTCCCCTGCTCTGACGGGTGATCGGAACACCCGGTCACCCGAGAGAGCTCAGGGAACGGCTGCACAGTCAGCTCTGGGGACCTATAGTGGCCGCAGAGCTGTCTGTGTATCAAGCCAGTGATTAGGACGCACTGTGTGCTGTCCTAATCACTGCCTGTGTCAGACTGACACAGATTAGAATGTATTAGCATATATGAATATGCTAATACATTTCTAAGTGTAAAAAAAAATGTAAAAAATGTAAAACAGTTCTCCCTTCAGGGGAGTAAAAAAAAAAAAAGTACAAAAAAACCCATAAAAAGTGTAAAAAAAAGAATAAAAAAATAAATAATAAAATAAAAAAAAATATTTAATAAAAAATAATTGTACATAAAAAAATCTACACATATTTGGTATCCACATGACCGTAATAACCTGTAGAATTAATCTAACAAGTTATTAAGTGTGAAATGTGATTGGTGTAAAAAAAAATAAAAAAAACAAAAATTATTTAAAAAAAAAAATAAAAAAATAATACTGCAATTATTTATAAGTGAACTTAAACTATTCTCCCATAAAGTACAACTTGTCTCGAATAAAACAAGGCCTCATACACCTGCGTCATTGAAAAAATTAAAAAGTTACAAGTGTTGAAACGCAAGGAGGCAAAAACTAAAAAAATGTTCTGGTCATTAACTACTTTTCAGGCATTCGGCTTAAGGGGTTAAACAACTTTGAATTGGAGCATATACAGTTTATACAGCTGACAAATTTTCTAAAATGTCAACATCAACCACTACCTTGTTAAATCTACTGTTCTAAAAGCAAGTTTAACTCTTACTCAGTAACGAAAAGGTAAATAAAATAAGGTAGTAGTTGACCCAAAATGCAAAATGATATAAGTATACATAATATGCAGATAGTATTTACTGCAAGTGTATGTATGGGATTCTAATAACACTGGCACAAAAACTGTGCTTATGCAATTAAGTCCAACAGTGACAAACAACTTTGATCTCACTAGATGTTTTAGTCAATAATAACTTTGGAATTTAGATGGTTAGACAGAAGGAGGGGGACACCATGTCTCTGATATAAAGTCCTGTGAACTTAAATATGGGGCACTGCATAGGACAACCCAAAA
>JAODAL010086735.1:0-10151 GCA_025379985.1 Phyllomedusa bahiana | reverse complement strand
TTGCAGGGAAAACCCTCCGAAATAAAAAAAACATTTTTTAAATGGGGTTAGAAAATTGGCCCATTTTAAAATTTCTGCTTAAAAAGGAAAACTGTTAAAAAAATGAAATTATGTAAAAAGTCTTTTTCCACTCAAAAGTTTGGCGTTGTTTTTCAGACACCCCCGGGACAAATGCAAAAACCCTTCTTTTGGGGCCCCCCCCCAACCAGCACTCTCGCTCCCCTTAAAACCCAAAACTCCACTCTGCGCCGTCTTATCCCCCCTTTTCCCCTCGCTACTCCTCGGGCCCTCCCCCTCTGAAAATCCCCCCCACTGGCTCCCCTTCCCCCCGCGAATTCAGGTAAGTTACAAACCCTCACCTACAATGCTCTCCAAAAACCTCTCCCCTCCAACATCTCTGCCCTAATCCCCAAAATACCCCCCTCAGGGTAAAATCTGGGTTTCCAAAACCCCTGTCCCCTCCATACATCTCGGCTCAAAACTCCAGATCCCTCCCCTCACGCAATCTCCGCTCCTAAACGGGGCCCTTCCCCCTCTGCTCCCCTTAATCGGGGGGTTTCCTTTTCACCAACCCAAACCAAAACTTATCTGGCTTCACCCTTTCTCTGGAACCCCTTTAACCCAAAACAAAAAGACTTTTCCCCAACTTTCCCCAGTTTAAAAAGGGCCAACCCCTAAAAAACCCATCTTTTCGGTAGCCTATAACCTACACTAAGCCCCCCACTGAAACCCCGGGCCCCACAAACATGCCCGCCCACCCCTTTCTGCCCTTTTCCCCCCCTTTTCCCCCCTTTTTTAGATTTTTAAAAGCCCTCAGGGGGGGGGCCCTCTTTCCTTTCTGTATCATTTTACAGTTATTTTTCGTCCCCATTGTATTTGTTCAACATTTGTTATGTAGGGAAAATCTACTTGAATGTACAGCCCCCCGGGAAAATTAATGGCACCCCTAAACTAAAAAAAATAAAAAATTTTTAAAAAAAAAAAAGATTTTCCCAAAAAGGGGTGCCCACCTTAGATGTTTTTTTTCTTTTAAACCCAAAAGAGAGAGGGGGGTTCTTTTTAAAATGTAGATAAGAAGACCCAAATCAAAAAAGGGTTTATGGGGTTTAGGAATGTGTAAAACCCCAAAACCTTTTTAAAAACCTTGAGGTTTTATAAAAAACATTAGAAAATCTTTTTGTCTGAGAAAGTGTCGGCTGTGATTTTTTTGGCCCTTGCCAACAAATAACTTTTTTTTGGCCCCCCTGTTAAAAAAAGTAAACCCCTTTTTTGGGGTTTCCCTCTATATATACCCCACACAAACCCCAAAGGGAATATCGATCCAGGAAAAAGGTGTGAAAAAAAACTGCCGAAAACACAGAGGAAGGGGCCGCTCCCAAAAAAAATTTACAGGTAAAAAAGTTTTTAAATTTCTTACTCGGGAAAAGTTTTGCCCTCTTGGGGTTGGGGTTTCAAAATCTTGGTCCTCGATATTCTGTGGACCTGACAGGTATATGGTCCCATCACTGTTTTAAATTTACAAAACCTTTCATAGGGGTTTCCCCGTGGGGTTTTTTCTGTTTTATGTTTTTGAGTTTGGGGGAAATTCGCGGGTTTGGTCCTTCTGGGCTCCCCAAAGATTGTGGGGTTTCCCCGCTGAGCCTTTACTTCAAGGGTTTGGGGTCAAGTGGGGTGTCTACTTGGTAAAGGGAGTGGGGCAAATTAAGGTTCTCAGGGGGCCCAAATTCTGGGGGGTTTGGGGAAAATTAATGCTTTTTCTGGGGGTTTGGGAATCGTTAAACCCCCCCCTTTTTTTGGTAAAGAAAATGGAACGGGCCCCCCTTTTAAAGCAATTTCACGCTATTTGATACCTGTCTTGTTTTGTGTGTGATAGGGCAACATTGGTTTAGGACCACTGTCTGCAGCAATACCACTTCTCAATAGAGAAGAGGGGGGGGGGGGGAAAGGTTTGCAGTAAAAAATTTGGGAAAAACTCAGAACCCCCTTATCACTTTTTGAAAAACTGTATATGTTTCCCTAAAGGGGTTTAAATTTTAATTTAAAAATTGTATAGTTTAAATAGGATAAAAGTTTTTTTTTTGCTGTTTTTGATTTTGCTTAGGTTAACCCCCATTGCCACCTCCGGCCCTTGTAGGGGGAAAGGGAATTTACCCTCGATTTTATTTTTTGGGGTTTAAAGTAAAACATTTTCCATCTACGGGCCCTCTGTAGTTTATAAAAAAAAAAATAAAGGAAAAAAAAGGGTTTTTTTTTAGCATACAAGAGAGTTGCTGCTGGCCAGAAATAGATTAGGGGGGCTCGCAATCTCGATTACTCCCGGGCCCAGGCCCCCCAAAGCGGGCTTGTTGGGGATGAAAAGGGGAAAACTAAAGATAAAAAAATTTTAAGGCTTGATAAAAAAATTTTTGGAGTTGCCTTTTTTGGGTGGGGGACTTCAGTAAAAAATATTGGGATTGGGGATTTGCAAAAAACTTGGCAGGTTGAAGGATCTTTGGTTGTTGTTGATGGGCGGGAATCCCCGGAAATACAGTTTTTCGGTTTCATGAGGAGGGTTGGAGTGAGGGGGGGAGGCAGGGCACGGGGGGTTGAAAAATTCCCCAATGTGTCCCAAACCACCAGGGGGGAATTTTCTGAAAAAAAAAGGGGAAAGTGTGATGCCCCCCGGCCTATAAAGGCGGAAAAGTGACCTCAGGGAAATTTGTTGAGGTGTGTTGGTTAAATAGGGTAGGAGGGGGGTTTGTTGTAACTGTGGCGTCAACCCCCCCAAAGAGGGCCCTCATCACAAGCCCGTCCCTTTTTTAAAGCTACTTTAGCTTTAAAACCTCCCAATTTGCTCCACCTTTTCCCACCCACGCCTTTATACCGGAAATTTTGGGGGCCTTTTGCCCCCCCCCAAACAACTGTCCACAAAAAATCCCTCCCCTTTCTTTTACCCCAACCCACGGTTTTCCGGGCCCCTTTAGGTAGCAACACCCCCCTATCCCCTAGTGTCCCGGGAAACCCTTTTGGTTTGCCATTCCCCCGCCCCAAACAACTGTACAGGGACAATCCCTTTGCCCTGAAAAAGCCCAACCCCCCGCTCCTCCCCCTAGGCAGTACCCCCCCCGAATCACTAGTCCCGGGTTCCGCCCCCCCTATGCCCCACTTCCCCCCTTTTAGTCATCCCCCCCACGCCCCCCATCTTGCCTAACCTACGGGAAAACTTCTGATGTCACTTCCACTTCCTTGGGGGTTTTTGGGCCCGCACCCTCCGGGGTTTAACCACCCCATTTCCCGGGGGCCAAGAGGCGGGGGGGGGGCCCCATATTAAAAAATGCAACCTCATTATTTCCCTAAAAATGGATACAGAAATAGGAAAGTTTGGAGACCAGGAACTGGGGAAAAAAAAAAAAAAAAAACCCCCCTTAAAGGTGCTAGGAGAAGAAGTAAATTTACTTTTTGGAGCAATAGGGGGGAAGGAAACAAACCCCTGACAGGGGAACAAAAAAAGAAACCCCAATACTTCCTGGAAATTACAAAAAAAGGAAACCTGGGGGGGGAAACGGGCCCATCAGCATACCCCCATAGGTCAGACGGGAAAGGGGACGCAGGGAAGGTTTTATCAGCCCAAAACCCAGCACAAAAAGGCACGCCCCCCCCCTTACTTTTAAGGCCCCAAGGGCCACTGCAGCAGCCCGGTGCAAAAGCAAAAACATATTATGTTACATTTAATACGGGGCAAGCATTAACCTGTCTGGCAGTTTTTAAAGACCAGAGAAGAAAACCTATGCCCTTCAACGGGAAAGGGTGCAAATCGCAAGAAAAAAACCACGCTTACTTTGGAAAGGATTTGAAGGGGCTAGGGGAAGAAAAGGGCGGGGAGTTTTCCTACGGGCCCCATTAGGAAAAATCTCGGGTTCCCCCCCCCAAACTTTGATAAAAACTGACCGCAGATTTGGGTTTGGGAATTCTGTGAGAGGCTGAAGGAGTGGGCGAGGGACAGGCCTCAGTTTCGGGCCCCAAAACTTTTCACAAAACATCAACAAGAAAAAAGGGGACAGTGGGGAAAATTTCAAGCACGTTTCCCCTCAGATGTTCAATGATTTAGGTTTCCCCCCTTTTGGGAAAAAACCCCAACATGTATGCTGACCTGGCCCTTTTTGGAAGGGGCTAAGGAACCTATCAAGGGGGGAAAATTGAAAATTGTGAGGGCCGGGGAAAACAAGTTTTCTGGATAAAGGATATTTGTAAATCCAAGTGGCTAGAGCAGGGGGGTCAAATGGGGGGCCCTCCAGCTGTTGGGAAAACTACAAATCCCCTTTATGCCCACTGTTTTTAGATTAAACAAAAAGCATGATGGGAATTGTAGTTTTCCCCAAAAGCTGGGGGGGCCGCCAGTTTGACACCTGTGGGCTAGAGGAAATTGAGAAAACCAAAACCAGGGAGCCCTAAAAAGAAGGGCAACTCCTGTTAATTTAAAGGGTTTAAAAGAAGAGGAAGTGGTTCCTTTCCGTTTTCACACCCCGGGCCCGTTTTTTTAGGTGCAATCCGGGTTTGGGCATTTTAGAAGGGATTTCAGAAACACCCCTTTGACAACGGGGAGATGGTAACAGACCACTAAGGCCCCAAACCAATTTAGGACCCAAGCCCGCCCGCCTACAAAACACCCCCAGGGGGGCATTTCCCTTTGGATTCGGGGGAAGCCAGTACCCCCGCTTTTTTATATTAAATACAAAATTTCCCAAAAGGGGGACCCCTCCTCCTGGAACCCAAAGGGTGACCAAACCCAAATTAGGGGAAAACCCCCTTTCTTTTCCCCCGTGGATTTCGGTGCAGCCCGAAACGTTATACAGAAACCGATTTGCACCCCGGCTATCGTCCGACATAACGGGCCCCTGTAAAACGGGGTGGATGGCATTTCCCTGACCTCCCCATTGGGCAATTTTCCCTTTGGGGTGGGCAGGTCCCCATCCAAAAATTCTCTCCACTTTTGTTTTTTCGGGGAAACCCGCCCCTCAACTTTTGGGTTTGGATCTTGTCGAAAAACCCGGCCCAAAATCAGGTTTCCCTGAGAATGGGGCAGTCCCCACTACTTCAAATTTGATGGGGGAAAGGGGGCTTTATGATTTTTCCCCCCACCGAATTGAACACATTTTTTCCCGCAGACAACTTTCCCCCGCCCAAAGTATTTCAAAAAAATTTTTTGCGCATCTTTTGGGCACCAAAGGGGCCCAAGATAATTTGGCCCGGTTTAAGGGACCCCCCAGTAATGGTGCGTCTGAAGTCCCGGTGTTCAGTTACCCCGGAAACCCAATATCCCCTTGTCTTTGGCCAAAACTGGGAAACCATATTTAAAACCCGGGACAAACTTTTTTGCTGGGAAAGGGCAATCAGGGCCCTTACATTCCCCAAATTTTAACACCTTTTTTCCCCTCCCATCCTGTGAAGAAAAAGTCGTGGCATAATAAAAATCTGCAAAACAGGTGGTGCAAGACCTTCCCTGCCCCTTAATGAAAACCAAGGGGAATTTTTGAAACCCTATTGTAAAAGAACCCCCACAAGCTCTGTCCAACGTACCCCCCAACGTCTGCAGTCTTCCGGTTATTATTTGGGGGGAATGCTTTTTTTTTAGCGGCCTCTGGATCCCCCTTGTCAGTAAACCCCTTTGGTTTATCATGAGGGTAAACCCAAATTTTTTTTTTTTTCCCCCTTTTTGGGGGGGGGGGGGGGGGGAAAGGGGATGCCCCAGGGGGGCCCCGGGAAAAGCCCCCTCAGTTTTTCCCCAAACCCTGAGCTCTGTCCTAGACATATGAAGACCCAAAATCCATCCTTTCCCATCCTGCAATATTTGGATGATTTTGTCATCTTTTGCGGATACTGAAAAAACTTTGGGTTTCCTCTTCCTCGGGGAAACCCCCCCAAACCCCTTCTTTCCCAGCAAGGATGCAAGGGTTTGCAGAAGAAGGTGAAAATGGTGAAGGACAAGGGTTTTTTTTTCAAGGGCATTGCCTGTCTTACCAAACCCGAAAATCTGACGCCTGAACGCCAAAAAGGCAAATACCCAAATATCAAAATCCCCCCTGGGGCCAAGCAACTGCAGACTTTTTCCCTTTGGGCTGATTTCCTAAATTTCAGATCCTGGATTCCTGGTTCATTTTAGGTCCCCATGCCCGCCGCCCGTCGATGCAGTTAAAAAACCCTTCCATTTCATCCTTTGGGTTTAGCAGCCCTGCAAAACCTTTTAAAAACCTCAAGCAAATCCATTTGCAAACTCCTGTTTGGGGCCCTTCCGGGCTATAAGAAGCCGTTTAAACTTTTTGTGACCAAAAGGGATGGACATGCAATGGGTGTTCTAGCACAAGCCCACGGAAGTCGAAACCGTTTCCCCTTTTGGGTATATTCAGAAGATTGGACCCGGGGGCAAGGGGAGGGGGGCCTTCCCGCTTGGGGGGCTGTTTTTTCAGCCCAAGCTTTTATTGGGGGGAAAACGGCGACATAGTAAATCGGACATTCTTTAGTTTTATTTTGGCTCCACAACATCTTGCTTTTTCTCAATTTAAACGGGAACCCAAACATCTCTCATCCCGGGTTTTTGGGCATCTTAACTTCAATTTTCTCACCCCTGCCCCATTAAAAATTTTCTCTTATGCGCTTTTGTTTCTTAATTCCCGCCACCTTACTTCCCCTTCCTCAAGGGGGGGAAAGAGATGAAAGGAATCGGGGGGAACCCGGTGTATATTAAAAGGGGTAAAGATTTCTTTGAAGGGCATGGAAAATGAAAATCCATTTGCCCTTGTACAAAAAGGGTCTGCTTTTAAAAACCCGGAAAATGGTTTCCCTTTTTTAGGATGGAACCAATTTGGGAGGGCAGTGGGAGGGCCCAAATTTCCCCCCACGGGATTCCGTGACCAAAATCAAAAGCAGTGTTGGAAGCCAAAAAGTCTTCCCTCGCAAAATCAGCCAAAAAAGCAGAATTAGAGGCCTTGACGGCAGCATTTCCGTTTGGCAAAAGGGGAAAACGGCAACATAAATACAGAAATTTAAGATTTCCTTTCGGGGGGCCCAAGACTTTGGACCTATTTTGGGGGAAGAAAGGGTTTCTCCCAAAAGGGGGGGTGCGGGAAACCCCGTGAAACATGGACAAGCCATTCAGGTCCCTTTTTATGCATGGGTGCTGCCACCGGACAGTGGGGTTTTACTGAAAATCAAGGGGACATGGGGAAAAAAGGGGAAAACAGAAGAGGCAAAGAGGAAAACCCTTTGGCTGACCAAGCAGCCAAACAGGGCCCCAAAGGGGGAGAAAGGGGAAACAAGGGCCCGCTGACAGTGGTGCAGGAGGAAAATTGTACTCAACCCAAAGGTATTGCTGGCCAAATTGCAGGAACAAAACTCCACTGGGAAAAAAAGGAAAAATGTAAAAAAAAAAGGGGGCCAAGAATAACGAAAAAGACGGGCAAAATTTGGGGTTAGGGGAAAGGCGACCCCGCTTGCCACAGGGCCCTTTCCCAAACTGAAATGCAAAGGGCACATGGACGGGGGCATCTGCAAAAACCTTAATGAATGGTTCCCAAAAGACAAGTATTACTGTTGGGACCGGGGGGGGAAAAAAAAAAAAAAACAACCCTTAACATAGCAAACCCCCCAAGCAAGCTCTACTGTGGGAAAAATGGGAACCGGGAAAGATAGTAAAGGTAAACCCCCTAAACCCCTCTAGCCCAAAACCCCACCCCTTTCAAAGGATTCTTTAACCCTATAAAAGATGCCCAAGTCAGGAAGTTTTGAATATGCTTTAGGGCACGAGACATTTTTTCAGGATGGCCAGAGGCCCTTCCCTGCACTAACATACAGCCCCAACTACAGCCATGAAATGCTAAACCAAATGTATGTGATATGTTTACCGGGAAATGATTGAAAAATGACCAAGGACCAAACGTTTTAAGCCCCCTGAAGAAAAGGGTAAATTTGGGCAGCCCTTGGGGACACGCGTCCATCCACCCGAGAAGGGGGAAAATGGGAAAGGGTAAATGGGACTCCCGAAACCCCGATGCCCAAAACGGCAAGGGGAAAAAAGTCAGGCCCTGGGCCCGATAGTCTGCCCCTTGGGCCTTTTTTTTAGTGCGGTAAACCCCCCGGGGACATTAGCTTTTTTCGTTTTTGAATCCTGTTTGGTATGCCCCAAGGCTAGGTCATTTTCCCCCCCAGTTTACCACAACTGTGTTATGACCACAATTTATTGCAAAGGCAAAGAATTTGCTCGTATACATTCCAAAGAGTTTTTTTTCCCCCTTTCCCAAACCCCAGACTCAGACTGCTCCCCAAAAACTACGCCTGGAACGGGTCTACGTGAAGTTTTGGAAAAAACCCAAGCCGAGGTTTGGGGGGCCTACCAAGCCGCTGACCACTACCAATCAGTCAAGTGGCGGGAAACCCCAACTGGTCCCCCTTCCACTGCAAGATCGCCAGCACCCCCACCCCCTTACCACCTCCCCACACTACAGTACCACCCCCTTACCCGCCCCCCATCTCCCGCAGTCCCACCCCCATTACCACCGTCCCCATCTACCTACAGCCCCCCCCATTACCACCGTCCCCATCTACCTACAGCCCCACCCCCATTACCACCGTCCCCATCTACCTACAGTCCCACCCCCATTACCACCGTCCCCATCTACCTACAGCCCCACCCCCATTACCACCGTCCCCATCTACCTACAGCCCCCCCATTACCACCGTCCCCATCTACCTACAGTCCCCCATTACCACCGTCCCCCATCTACCTACAGCCCCACCCCCCAATTACCCCACCCCCGCCTACCACACCCCCCCCCAACCCCCCCATTACCACCCACCCCCATTACCCCCGTCCCCACCACTTTCCCCTTTTACCACCGCCCCCAAACTACCTAAAAATTCCAATCCCCTTTACCACCGCCCCCATCTACCTAAAACCCCACCCCCATTACCCCCCCCGTCCCCCCCCCCCCCTTCCCCTACAATCCCATCCCCATTACCACCATCCCCGCCTACCTACAGCCCCACCCCCCATTACCACCGTCCCCATCTACCTACAGCCCCACCCCCCATTACCACCGTCCCCATCTACCTACAACCCCACCCCCCATTTACCCACCCCAAATTCCCCGATCACCCAACCACCCCCCCCCGCCCCAATACACCCACCCCCTTTCCCCCCCCTTCCCCAAAAACCCACCCCCCACCCCCCATTTTAACCCAAAACCCCCCCCCAACCCCCCCATCTACCTACAGCCCCACCCCCATTACCACCGTCCCCCACCCCCCCCCCCTTTTTTACCCCCCCCCATTCCAACCCCCCCAAAAAAGTCCCCCAACCTTCCCCATTACCCCCCCCAATCCCTTCCCCCCCATTACCAACCCCCCCCCCTTTTCCCAACCCCCCTTTCAATCCCCCCCACCCCCATTCCACCTCCCCATTACCTACACCCCCCCTTTCCCCCCCATTAACCCCCCAACCTTTCCCAAAACCCCCCCCCTTTACCTACAGCCCACCCCATTAACCCCGTCCCCATCTACCTACAACACCGCCCCCCATTACCACCTCCCATTACCTACGCCCACCGTTTACCACCACCCCATCTACCTACAGCCCCCCCCCAAACCCCCCCCCCACAGCCCCACCCCCATTACCACCGTCCCCATCTACCTACAGTCCCACCCCCATTACCACCGTCCCCATCTACCTACCCCCCACCCCCATTACTACGCCCCAATTACCACCCCCCACCCACACCCCCCCCCATCTCCCCTACACCCCACCCCCAAAACCACCGCCCCCAAAACTACCTCAGTCCACCCCATCTACCTACAACCCCACCCCCATTACCACCGCCCCCATCTACCTACACCCCCACCCTTACCCCCGCCCCTTTACCACAGCCCACCCCCATTACCACCGTCCCCATCTACCTACAGCCCCACCCCCATTACCACCGTCCCCATCTACCTACAGCCCCACCCCCATTACCACCGTCCCCATCTACCTACAGCCCCACCCCCATTACCACCGTCCCCATCTACCTACAGTCCCACCCCCATTACCACCGTCCCCATCTACCTACAGTCCCCCCCAACCAGCCCTTTTCTCCCTACAGCCCCCCATTCCCCTTTCCCCATCTCCCTACAGCCCCCCTCCC
>JAODAL010086734.1:0-10151 GCA_025379985.1 Phyllomedusa bahiana | reverse complement strand
TGCAGAATTTTAAAAGGCACTTTTTTGATAATTTTGCAGGTTTTATTTAAAGGGTTTTTACCATGAGAAACCATAGACGTGGGTTTATAGTAAATGCTTAAGTAAACAATTTGTAAAAAAAAAATTAGAAAAAAATTTGGTTTCTATGTCTGCACTACCCTTCCTTCATTACCTTGTGTGTACTGCGTGTTGTTTATGGTTCCGATCAGAGTCGACTTGTGTAGTGCTGGCCGCGCTTGTGCAGATGGTATTAGTGTGTGCTGGCCAGACTGTCGGGAATGCCTATTGCCAATATCACCCCCAAACCCCTCCCCAGGCCCAAACTTGTTTTAACTTGCAAAAAAGGCAGGCCCTTTTGGCCAGGGGGCCCCAACTCCCCAAAATCCCCCAAAGACCCCCAACGGTAAATTTTTTTCAGGAAATTTTCCCAAGAATTGATGAAAATTAATTATTTTACCTAAGGGAAAATAATTTATTGTACTGCTAAGGAAAGAGAAAAATGACTTTTGGGGGGTTGGGGACGGAGGGGGGATTGTTTAGGGGCCCAAAGTGTTGGAATTTTTTAAAATTGATAGAAAAAGTTTTTTTCCTTTGTATTTTGGGGGCCCCTGTTAAATAACTGCCCTTTTTAGGGGGAAATTTTGGAGCCCCTTAAAGGTATAGAAATTTTGGACAGTTTTTAAGTTTTTTTTTCCAATACCTGTGAGGTCAAAAAATTTTTTTTTTGTTGAGATTAAAAAATTTTTATAAGGAAGACTTTGGGGAAAGGTTAACGAAATTTTAAATGTGAAAATTAAAAATTTAAAAAAAAAATATTAGAGGGCCCTTTTATTTTTTTTTTTTATTTTAACATTAAAAAGGGGTGGGGTGAGGATTTACTTTATAGAAATAGTGTATTTTTTTTTTTTTGTTTTGATGGACTTTTTTAAGTTGACAACGAAATGAAAAAGTCATATTTTTTTGAAAAAAATTCCCTTTCTAGAAAACCCCCACAAAACTGTGTTTTGTTTATAATGTCCTATCAGTTTCTAAAAAAAAACCCAAAAATTGCAATTTATGTTAGTGCATTCGTGTTATACTTTTGAAAATTTTGGGTACCTATATATATGGTTAAAAGGGGTTTTCTGTTCAGCATCAAATTTATAGGTATATAGATAAATACTTAAACAACTTTTTACTAACTGATGGGGGCAGTAGAAATATACTTTGAGGTTTGATATTTATATTACAGACGTTGAGGTAGTAGTGGGCCAAGCAGCTGAGCATAAAGTTTAATGGGAATCACAAGTTGCAATTACAGGTAAATCCCTTAAAATTTATGCAAAACTGAGGCAAATCACAATAAAACACTCGTACACTTCTGAGACTTGTAGCACACTGCTCATTCATGATCTCAAAATGTGAATCCAACCTAAATAACAAATCATTCTAATCTTCAAAAGAAGAAGGAAAGTGATAAATTATTAATAAAATAGCTGATTCATATAATTCTAATATAACATTTTTATGACGTCAGATACAAGAGATGTCCAATAGTTATGTTGCTAGGTGATACCATAAACCTAGATATCAATTTACCTTTTTCATAATGGGAAGTTAGTTAGTTGAGCTATTCTGAATTAACCTGAGTTATAGATATTAGAGAGTGTATGTCAATTAACTTCTTTGTGAATGCTTGTTTTATGTCTGCTAATCACAAGAAAATTGAGAAAGCTGATAATAAATATGAAAGGTGCAACAGAAAATAAGATAAATGAGGGTTTCTACAGCGGGAGGTAAATAATGAGGAATTAAGAGCTAATTATTAGATTTGAGATGAACTATACTGAGATGATATGCTTGGCCAATATTAGTAACTGGAATCTAAAGGCACACGGTCGTGTATGTGGGGTATATAAATAGTTCGCAGCGTGCGAAATTAGTTATCATGGTTGGTCCTCATCTTTTAATATGAGTTAGCCAGAGACAGGTATATCAAACACAAGTTACTATTGAAACAGACCTCAGCCTTGCTTTTTATTTAGCATCTCACACAGGGCATTGGCGCAGATGTGCTGCAACGCATAGGGCAAAGCGCGGCATACCGAGCCTCGATTGGGTCGAAACTGCGGTTGGATTCTTGGGCCACAGCGCCGTGCTTCGGAGCACCCTGCGGAGGTGAGGGGGTGGGAGGTGTTCTCGTGGTGCTGGGCCTCAGAGTGCCAGCAGCATGGCGCACATACAGTTGCCGCAGAACGGTCGCTATACGCCCCGACCGGAGCCCCTGTACCGGGCGGGCTTGAGGCCCCCTCCACACACAGCTGCCGACTGCCGCTGGTCACAGACCCAGTCAGTGCAGCCGTACATAGTCGCCCTGATGTCGCTTGCACTCATGCGAGGTCGCAGAGCAAGGGCGTGGTGCGAATAGGGCAGAACAGCTGGATATCTTCTGATCCCGGGCTGTTCAGCTCAGGAGGCCACGCAACAGGGGCACGATGAGATAGTATCACATCGCGCGACTGTTGCGTGCCTGTGCCTCCTGGAGTGCTGAACGGCTATTGTTACTGAATCAGAAGTTGCCCGCTGCTCTGCGGCCTGCTACTCGATAGCACTGCCACCGCGGAGTGCCGACCCAGACAAACAGTGAGAAGAGGAAGGAAAGACATTATGGTGTGAGTATTGTTTTATATTTAGATTTATTTTAAATTACTAGCCTGCCTGCCGATAAATATACTGGCCTGCCATACCTACAAGTGGCCTTGCTGCCAATCATAACTGGCCTCCTGTAATGCCGTATATACTTGTCCCTGCTAATATATAATGGCCTCTGTTAGACGTATATATGGCCCTGTCAATACTATAAGTGGCCTTGTCTGACTATTATACTGGCCCTGTCTACATATTAAGTGCCATGTCTCGCCTATATACTGGCCCCTGCCTACTATAATTGGTCTGTCTGCCTATATATGTCAGCCTACTATGAAATGGCTGTCCAACTTAATAAAATTCATCCACTTCAAATATGCCATATAACAATAATATTCATACATTCCACAATAATTATCATCAACAATTACATTCTTAATTAAAATTTTATAATTTACACACACATTCTTTACAAAAATTTCCCCACACAAACACCCCCCCCCCAACCAAAAACCCCCAAAAACACCCCCCCCCCCCCCCAAAAAAAAAAAAAAACCCCTATCTGGCCTGTCTCTGCCTATATACTGCCTTCAGTGGCCTGGCCTCATACTGCGCACCCTGGCCTGCCTCACATATGGCCACTGCTGCCTACATACTGGGCCCTGCTAATTACTGGCAATATCTGGCCGGGGTCATGCCTTACGTAAGCCCTGCTATGGGCTATAATACTGGGCATGTCTGCTATATTAATGAATCCCCTACTTCGGTCTAATTACTGACCCTGCCACTACCTTGGCTGAATTACTATGCCCTAGTTGACCTAATACTACTGGCCTATGATGGGGAATTACTGGCCTACATGTCTAATTACTGGGCCCGTACATGGGCTCCTAATTTACAATGGGCGGCAGCCCTAGCTACCTGGCTAATTTACTATGGGCGGCAGCCCTATGCTACCCCCTCACCCTGGCTGGATATCTACTTGGGTGCCTAGCCTGCAGAATCTAACTGAGTTATATAAACTTACTCGAGGGACAGCCCCAACTACTGGTTTAAGTTACCATGGAGAAGCCCCAGTAATTGGCGTAGTTAAGTGAGGGACAGACCCAGAAGCGGTTTTGCTACCGCTGGCTAGTTACTGGGGGCAGCCCAGGCTAACTGGCTCAGGTAAAACTTACAGGCGGAGGAGGCATCCTATCCTTATATTTACTGTGTCTTATTGATAGGGGAAGATGGATAGGCTGTTATACTAAATTAATGGGAAGGACCTACCATGTTTACGCTACCTAATGTGGGTATTACCTATTTACATGCATTATCTGACATTTTTCATTCTAATTTTGGGGATATCTATGCATACGCTGTTTGGGAGACTACAATATCTATTTGTTACTGTGTTGGGGGACAAAAGCGGGCACATGATTACTCACTGAGGCATTTGTGGACAGGGAGCTAGTTACAGATTGGGAGCTTGATAGGATAGTGTTGGAAAGAAGAGAAGGAGGTTAAGATGTATTGTGGTAAATTCTTACAGGGGGTAGGATTGAGTATTTGGTGAACGGAGAGTAGATAACATTGATTGACATTGTACCGGACAGAGAAGAAAACTAAAAAAAAAAAAAAAAAAGGAACGGAGGGAACAACCTCCAGCAAAGCGAAGAAAGTTATGGAGGTTTGGGACAGAATGGAGAAGAAAAGAAGAAGTAGAACAACTCCCATCAGAGAGACTGTTCTCTGTGAAGATTACCTGCCTGTCTCAGTGCGTAATTTTACTTCTGGTGTATGTTGAATCTGATGTGTATTCATTGTGATGGTGACGCTGATTACATTTGGTGATGCTGGGTTATGGTAGTGTTTGATAGGTTTATGCTGGCTGCCTTATGTAGTGCTCAAGTGTGGGTTTGTCCTTGATTGTAAAGAAGTGCCACACTTCTGACTTCTGTGATGAGGGGGTTTATTTCTTTCTCTGCACCACTTTTTCTTTTTGCCTAGCCTTGTTGCTCATAGGCTGCTTTAACACGGCAGCCAGTTTTTGGTGCATTATTTGATGCGTTTTTTTTTTTTTTTGTGCCAGAATACTTCATATATCATTACCTCGCCTTCTTGCCTTTTGATGCACAAAAACGCACCAAACGACATAACAAACTAGGCACCAAAAATTTGCTTCGTAGTGAAAGCAATCCTTTAGTAGTGTAGTTTATTTCTCGAGATTTAGCAAGTAGTGCGAGAAACAATTAAGGTGAAATTTTTTATTTCTTTTAATCGTGCGGAATCTATTGTATGTGCAGTTGGTTCGCGCGGGCTTTGTGCCATGGGCATTGATTTTTATTCGTTCATGGGCTTCATACAGGAAGGCTGAGTTTCAATAAGGCTGGTGTCACACAAGATCTCACTTCTTTATTGATGGTTAAAGTCTAACTGCTGGTGCAACTTTTAGACAATTGCTCAACTTTCAAGATCAGTTTTGTTGTGCAATGTTGTAGCAGTGTATGCCGCTCAGGAAGCCAACCTCGTGGTTGAACATTGTGCAAAATAAAAAATTGGTCCGTAAAACGGGCTTTTTCTCACCACAATGATATATGCTTTTAACTCATAAGGAAAGTAAGAGATAGATGAAAAATCAGAAGCGTCACAGGCAGTTCACAAGCGCTGCAGGGGGTGTTGATGATGCCCACCCAATGCGTGGAACTAATTGCAGGAGGCCAATCACTAGACACAGGAGGCACGTGGTAACCTGAGGTGCAGAAATAGTGTAGAACACACAGATTAGGTAACACGCAGTATACTAAATGATTAGGTAATACAAAACAAATGCAAAAAGATGCTTTTGTTTTACTGTCCACCTCATTTAGATATGGATGTTTTGTAGATGAGAAGAATCACCTTTAATAACTTATGCATTTTTTTTTTAGATTAAACTACATTCATGGTTGGTTGTAGCTTCAAAAGTTTAATGTTTATCAACAAATACACCTGCACATCAAAAAGCACTTTTTTTGTTAATTAAAGCAGATTTATTGTGCCCTAAATTCATAGTTTATTGCAAATCCTCATTGTTTTTAAGAAAAGTGCCAGTAAACATATTGTTACATAAATAAATGTTTAATTCATGGATTCTATATTTAATGTGTATAAAAAATCTTTTGAAAATGTCAGCTTCAGTAATGCCTTTAATGGAAACTAGCTTTCACATGCGCTCGCCGATTTTGTCTTATTTGTGGCAGGTTTTTCTTCTTCGTATTGCACCAGCTGTAACAGCTGGGGCTTATTTAACAAATAAGCTAGTTTAGTTTCATAAATTATTTGGAAAGGGTGTTTGTAATGTGAGATTATCAATTATTTTGCTTAAAGTCATTAGTGGGGACTATAAGGCCATGTTCACATGGTATAAAATGGGCTCGTATTTCGGTCCGTAATTACGTGCGAAAACAACATTGTGCGGCAAATTACAAGGGCCTGGAAAACGGCCCATTCTATTAGGTAATCCCACTAGTTTCTCAGTAGAGAACTTACTTGATTACAAATTATCCGTCTCCTCTGCGTCGGCGAATACGCCGAAGGGGAGATAGATGAGAGGATCACTTTTTCTAGCCCCGGCGCTACTACGCTGGCCGGCTAGTAATAATTGTCTATGGCCGGCGAAGGTGCCCGACCACCCCCACGCTCCTTCCCCCGCTCGCGCCGCAGTCCACTACGGGCGTAATTGCGGGCGATAATTAATTGACGTCGCAGTTAGCCATGGACCATAGAAGCCTAAGGGAATTTTTACGCTGTGCACGTTTTTTTTGTTTGGATGTAATGTTTGCGATCCACTGGTTCAGAACAAATAGGACACAATTTGCATTCGTAACAATGTTAATTTGCATGGTTTACATTGAGTTTCAATGCTAAACACACATCAGTGTTGCAGATGTCTTGTGGATTACAATAACACTTAATTGAAATTGGTCATTTCCTAAAACAGTTGGGATAGTGATAAAAAGATTCGCTGTTACTAGAAGGCAGTTTATTTGTGAGCGGCAGTTTAAATGCCCACCCCAAAATCTGACCGCGTGTGTGAATAGCAACGCCTAACGGATTCCTCATTGCCCGAGCACTTATAACGAATTTAGCGAAATCGAAAGGAGCTTGCTGTTGAGGTGCTAATTAAAGGCAGTTTTACAGCTGATGCAGTAATGCAACAGAGAAATGCACAAGAAAATGTCACAACAGGCCGCACCTTATAAAAACACTCATTTTTGTTTTAATAGTCTTGATGAAGCCTAGGATCATCATGTCTAGCTGGTTTAGTGTGGTCTTAATAGAAAACAGCTTTGCCATTACACCTTGTAAACATGCAGTCGCTATTTGAATGTTTTAAAATACTTTATTCACACAATACATAAATGCAAGACAATTGTAATAAAGCTTTGTAAGTAAAATATTTGCGATTGCAATTACAGGTGATTTCTCATTATGACTGCGCATGTATTTCATTAATCTTTCATGTAACCATTTTTTTGACTAGGTGAATTGTTTCCTCCAGGCGTTCATGCTGTTCTAGATTAATGCAATTCGTCTTTAGATATCATATCGAGATTGCCGTTTGACAGGAAGCATAAACTTATATGTGCTATTTTTCATAAAACATTACATTTTGCTTTATTCTGATCTTTGTTTCCATTCATAATATTACAACAATATTTTAGGAAAACTAAATCAGATAAAACAGATGATTTCATTCTTCAATATATTTAATGACCTTAGTTTAACACGTTTTAGTTAATTATGACTGTAGTATGACAAAAATACTGTAACTATACTGTAGTCATTGTATCGCCAACTCAGGATACAGCCAAAATTCTAGAACTTTCGTCGTGAACGATTTTCCGTTGTAGAACGATCGTATGGTATTTTTATTTGTTTCCAGGTATTTTTTGATTAAAATTCTATCCATCTATTTTATTATTTATTTATCTTTTTTTTCCTATCTATTTTATCTAATCTATATACAGTTTTTCCAATATTTCATGGATTTTTATACTCTGGTTTTTTTATCCTCTTATTGTGAAATTTTAAAATGAAATTTTTTATCTATTCTTTATAGTTTTTTTAAAATTATTTTTTAAACCGTGCTTAAAAGAAATTAATTTTTCTTGGATTTTTTCCCTTAAATTTAAAGGGCTTTTGGGTTTTAAATTGTTTTTTCAAAAGATGCATTGTGGGCCCAAAAAATTCCAATTACTTTCCCTCTGGGGATTCCCTAATCGGGGTGGTCAGTTTTAAAAAAAAAAAATTTTTTTCATTTTAACCCATGGGGGAAAAGGGGATTCTTCCTTCAAGGGAGCCTAGTTATATGAAATCCAATGTCTTTTTGTTTTCCCTTTTTTGGGTTTCCCAATTTGAATAGTTAAAAGGGGGCCCACTTTTGGGGCAAATTTTTTTAACCCCCTTTTTGGGCCCTTTGCTGTGGTTTTTGTCAGGGTTAATCTTTTAAAATATGAAAAGTATTTTTTTTTTGTACACTGAAAAATATAAAATAAAAACAAAATCTTGAATCACAAAAAAAGGGCCCTTAATACTTGCTATTTATTTGGGGAGGGCTTTTGTTTTCCGGGCTACATTATATTGTGGGGAAAATTTAAAATCACAAAAATGTATTTTGGGTTTGGGAAAGGTAAATTTGCCCCTAGAGTTCACTCTTTTTGTTGTGTGTGTGGTTTTTAATAAATAAGAGTTGTTTGCACATTTTCCCTTTGAAGTGCGGATGCCCTGCTTTAAAGTAAAACAATTTGGGGTTAATATTATCTCAGGTAAATTAAATTTCTTCACTTCCCCCATATATCCACAAAATTTACATTTTTTTAATAATGACCTAAATACATTTTTAAAAAATCTTTTTGTTGGGAAAAAAATTAAAAAAACCTTATTTATCTAGGTGAAGGAAAAAAATGCTTGGGGGAAAAATTATTGGTTTAAGGGGTTATTTTTCCATGGGTCTTTGGGGGGGCCGAATTATTGGGGCTTTAATTTTGAAATCCCAATACGCAAATCCCGCCCAAATTTGGAAATTCAAAAGCTTCTTTTCAGGTTTATGATTCCCTTTGTTTTTTCCCCCACAAAGTGAAATTGCTTTCCCGGAGAAAGAAGTGTCTTGTAAGTAAAAAGCTAGGGGGAGCGGGGAACCCAGAGTTTTTTTGGGAAGTTACGTGCCCCCCATTTTCCCTAAAACACCGGGTGTATAGCAACACGCACTCGGTGCCGCTATACCCCGGTAACCAAGGGGTAAAAAAGGCCCGGGACTCTTTGATATTTTCGAGCATGTTGTTTATTTGAAATTGCAAAAAAAGCAGTATCTGGTTTAGAATTTTAGGCCCTTTCGATGGGGCAAAAATTTTTGGATGATATTTATATATGTTTTTTTATTTGTTTTGCCCCCACCCAACTTTGGGGTTTAATTTTTAAACCTTGGAGTGAAGTGACTTCCCTTCAAAATGGACGTAGAGATATGCCCTGGATATTGCGGGGGTTTTAAAAAATGGGGGGGGCGCGATCCCCAGCGGGGGAAAACCCGCTGTATATTACAGCTGGCCCCCATGCTGTGCCACCCTTAGTGCCGTGATGAATTGCGATCATGGAAGCAAAAGGGAAAGAAAGAAGGAGGGAGCTAAACTAAATAAAAAATTCGAAAAAAAAAAAAAACCAATTGGGGTTTGTTTTTTTTTTTTCGTCTGCAGACTTTAAAAGGGAAAATAAAAAGTAATATAAAGTAAATTTAAAAGAAAAGTGATAAAAATTGAAAATGTCGGGTTTCACCCAGCAAGAAAAAAAAAAACCCTTTAAAACAGCTTTGTATACAGGAAAAAAAAAAAAAATTTATTTTTTATCAGCAGATAGGATGCTTAGATATTGTTTTTACAAAAAAAAAAACGCTTTCAACAAAAAAAACTAAAAAAAATTGAGTATCCGGGAAAATATTTTCGCCCGAGTTAAAAGGGTGTTTTTATTGTTAAAAAAGTAAACATAAAAAAAAATAAAAATTTTAGTTATTGCTTTTAAAAATTATCTTTTGGGGCCCCGAGAAAAGCTGCATGTTTTAATCCCGAAGGGGTGCCCGTTTTTAAAAGTAAAAATAAAAACATCCCAAAGATTGCTGAAATTTTGTCAAAATGCCCCCAAAAAAACCCTTTAATAAAAGGGTGAACAAAGCTCTTTAAAAAACTCCAAATTTTGGTAAAAATAAAAAGGTTAATTTTTTGAAAAAAAAAAAAAAAATTTAGCCCGCAATCAGCCCCCTATGGAGAAAATTTAAAAGTTTGGCTAGTTTTGGGACGACTTTAAGGGAAGGCAAATTTAAAATAAAAAATTTTATTGTGTAAAAGAAAATACAACATAAAAAACAAAATTAAAAAATGTATCATTTTTTTTTGTATTTGACCCATTTATAGTAAAGTTATGTTGTCATTAATACCGCACAGCAAATTCCCTGAAAAATGGGGGAATGATCAGCCCCTTTAAATTTTGAGGTAAAAGGGGGCGGACCCTGT